>OY730196.1:77444024-77746691 GCA_963422505.1 Pseudognaphalium luteoalbum
GAAGTGACGATGTATTTAGACTTAGGTGATAAATATATATAAATCATATTACATATAAAGTCTCTCTTAAACATTTCTAAGGTTTGGGTATCTATTTTAAAACATTTTAAAATTTGTTCGTATATTTTAAACCATTAAAATATGAAGGTCTGATTAGTAAATAAATTAACTGTATACATATATAAATCTATTATACATATATACTTAATTTAATTATTTGGACAGAATAAAAACAATTTTATTTCCAAAATACATGTTATCTACATTTTGTATTGCTAACATTATTAAGATATGGCTCCGATACCACTGTTGGGTTTTCTATTCCCTAACTAGATTAATATATGCCGTAGAAAATAACAATTAATCTAGAGCAACTAGGACACTAAACTCTAAAGGACCTAGACTTAATAATCCTATTAACAATAAAAAAGTAAATAGATAAATGAAAAATACTAACCTTTGAGAAAACCAATTTCTCATGCGCAGACCACCTTGCTGAACCTTCACGCAGACTCCTCGCTCGACCTTCAATGTTTTGGACGACAAGTACCCAAAATAGAATACCTTTAATATTTCACACTCGTGAACTAAAAGAAATTCCATATCCTAAGGTCCCGACTCTTAGTCGAAATACTCTTATAAGGATTAGGAATAAGAAAGAGAGAAAGAACCAAATTAAATTCGGATCTAGGATAATTGAAAAACTTAGGGATGGCCTCTATTTATAGGGGAGAGGATACCCTTGGGTTTGGTCTTCTGGCCGATGTGGGACAACTGATTTCGGCCTCCAACCGCCGGTTGAAGCCTTCAGACGGCGGTTGGGATTAATCCTTTCCCAAGTCAAACACGCACCGCACCGCCTTACAAACCCTATCCTCCTATCGCCGGTTGAACCTTTCAACCGCCGGTTAGAACTCGCTTCAAGAATATTCCTTTTAGTCTCTAATTAATATTCAATTTATAAACTAACTAAATATTCTATATAGTTTCTGTTAATTTCTTTTAGCTTCTAATTAATTTATCAATTTTGATAAATTAACAAATGATCGCGCCCCAACGGTCGGTCAAGGAATCGCTTCCCTGTCGTTGCGGACCTTCTAGTCGGAGGCGGGTGATCAGTGGGTTTTAAATTTATAATGCTGGGAAGCCTAAGTTTAATTACTACCTACTGCTCTTGTTAAGGGTAGCAAGCGGTAAGTCTAACTCAGGTGTCGTTCTTAAAATCGGAGCGAATCGAAATGAAGTAAATACTTTAAACAATAGAAGCTAATAGGATGGGTTTAAAAGAGCAGGTAGGGTTTGTTTTTGGTATTTTCTAAATTAACTACGATACAGAAAAGTAAATACTAAACTACGGGTAGGGTAAGCCGATAGATAGAGATTGTGATTGCTGAAATTTCAATATTCGGGTTTCGGGATGATGTTCATTATAAAAGATGATTGGAGACTTTCCTTTAATAAAATTAACAGAGGTTTGGTGCCAACACTAGCATCCTACGATTTAAGTGGAAAACCTAAGTCGCATGTCACTGAATATTAGGTTATCATGAGTCTGATCAGATCAGGCTGCTCAGTCCCCCAACACTGTCCGATATGGACTAGTGACCCGTCTTGGAGTTAACTCCTGGGCGCATGAATAAGGCAACAGACCGATATTTAATTTCTGACCTTTCGTACTATTGCTTGCTAATGTATGTTAAACTGTCAGTTATGTTGGATCAGGGGGTTTAAGCATCCTACACTACAGCTGAATGTTTGCTTTCTTTTCAAGATCCCTTAGATTTAATCGAGGAGCACAAATACTTCTGTCAAGGTGTAGACCCTCCTTTGCGATCAAACGTTCATCCCTAGATTCGTTTCACGATGTATACTACATTTTTCAGCAGTTCCACGGCTTTGATATATACCTAGACCATGTTCAGGAAGGGTGACTTCCAGGTATCCAGGTGTCATATGCTTACGACCGGTCCGTAGCTTCCACGCATTTGTACTCCACCAGCGGTGTTTCCAGCGCTATACTAAGTACTGGGCCGTTTTACAGCATGTCCACAGCTTCATACAAAAACACAGATAACTATCTACCGATACTAGGGTTGATCAGATCCTAATACTAAAGTAATAGTCACGTGAAAGCTTGAAAAGGGTGGAATGGGTGGTTTAGATCTGCCGCTTGAAAAGTTTAACCCGATACATAACATAACAACTTCCAATCACATATTTAATTAAAGATTAATTTAACACCATCCCTACTCCTAAATATCTACATTTCAACAATCACAATATTACACTACTCAATAAACATGGCAATAAGTAAAGCATATACCATAATATTACGCATGGATAAATCAGATATAATAATAATATGAGGGAATAGATATCACCGGATAATAGAGCAGCGTAATAGAGAATAGAATTTGCAATCCTTGAATAAAAGCTTGAACACCAATACTTCTTGATTACAAAAGCTACTCTCTACTCTAATCTACTAGCTACCCACTAACTACTCTCTAACCCTCTAGAGAGAGAAGTTAGAGAGAGAAACTAACTAACTAAGAAAGAAAATTACAAGAATGTGTAGAAGTGAGAGTGAAGAATGGAATGTGTGTTGATGGATATGGAAATGAGGAGGTTAAGCCTCTATTTATAGGCTTCAAAAACTAAATTTACATACAGCACCCCACACCCATTATTTACACTGAAATACACCCTCGAGCTATGAAATTCGACACCTAAAGGGGCGTATTCGACACCAAATAGGGCGTATTCGGTAGCAAATAGGACGTATTCAGTAGCAAACAGGGCGTATCCAGCACCAGAGAGGGGGTATACCACCCCTAGAAGGGGGTATACCACCCCTATAGGGGCGTATACGGCCTCTACAGGGGCGTATATGGCCCCTAGAGGGTGGTATACGGCCCCAGGAGGGGTGGTGAACCCTGGTCCATGGTCTTGTGTGCTGGATCGTAAGTCTTGTGTGCTGGATCGTACTCGTTTAGCTCTAATTTCTTCGTTCTTGATCCGTTTCTGACGTTCTTTATATCCACGTGTTCGTAATCTCCAGACCTAGATTTTAAGATACTTATTAAGTCCTAGATCGTAGTTTTACGATAAAATAGCGTGTCGAACGAATTATGCCTATTTAAGTGTTTTTTTCGTCCATTTACCGTTGTTTTTGAAATACTTATAAAGTTTTGACCTTTCTAACAAAATGTGGTAAATGTGGACTTTATTGGCATGATTTTGTTAATTAATTGATAAATATGAGGTAAAAGATGTGCGTAAAACATGACTTTTTACTTCAAATCAAATATCCCTCACTTAGACTTTGCTTGTCCTCAAGCAAACCGTATCTCACTTCGCTCAAGGTTTTGAGAAAATGGATCAGTTGATGAGAACGGATATTTCCTAAGGACGTCAATTCCTCAAAATAGGTAAATTATTTCAGAAAGTAAGCATTGATAGAATAAGAAATCTTAAAACTGAACTGGTTGTCCCTTTAGCATACTTTGCAACTCTTGAAATGTAGAAGTACATGATTGGGTGATTCTCACAGGTGGTCACTCAATTCACTCAAGAAGTGTATCGGGTTTCCTAACATTCTAAACAAACGAAATCGCTCAAAGCCAGTAATGCATCGCTTATCATCATAGGCTTGGTCGAGAATCGTATCTCCATAACTCCAAATGAGGACGGTGCTAATTATCCCAAGGCATTTTTGTTGGGTTGTAATGTTCGAGTGAGGGTTAAATGGGTATGAAAAAGGGTTGTTTCAAGGCTTAAAGGGTATGCTTATCTTAGGTATTTTCAAATTTTATGAAAAACTTTATTTAGATATGCTTTTTAATGAAAATGGAAACGGATAGTGGTAAGGAAGGAAGATAGCTATTTTGACTTCGATCTTTTTGAAAACACACGGAAGATTTAGTCTTTCAGATATCAGAGTTTTCGGGGGATTTTGAAGCACTTAGCTTTATTTAGATGAATTTTTTTTTTGTTTAGAATTTATTTATTATTTCTTTCTTACTGCCTTTTGAGATCCTTTCATATTTTTATTTTTCACACTTTTTGATATTTTGAATTTTACTTGGTGCCAATTTTTCGCACCACAGGATTCTCGATCTTTTGAGATTTGATTTCTGAAACGCACACGAGAAGTTTTTGAGTAAAACATGAATTTTGTGATTTTTGGAGTGAAAGCAAAAAGAATGTCTAGATAGCATTTTTCAAAAATATAAAAATTCTAAGATAAGGTTTTGGTGGGTATGGAAAGGAATGGGTTTTAAAATATTTGGGTATTTAAGAACTGAAAAAGGTTAAGGCTCAATAGAGTTTACTAAGCGGATCATCGATACTAAAAGTGAGTATCAGCAGGGTTAGGCTTGAAGAGATATGAGAAAAATGGGTTTAATCCTAATAAATGCCAAGATCCTCTAATTACACCTATACCGCGTATGGTACTCTATGGTATGGTCTCGAAGCGTATACCAGGAACAAGTTCTAATTCTAAGAAGCATGCATCGGCACACACACAGAAATGAATGGTGAAGCATTAAAAGTGAATGCTTATTAAAGGCTCAAGTTCCTCACACAACAATATAGGGTGTATGCGCCTAGTCATGTGATGCTTCGAAGATGACCATTTCATTTTTAAGGGATCCTTATTCTGCCTTATCATACTTTCCAAAGTAATTTATTCTTAAAAAGTGATTATCCTTAAAAAGTATTTTTCTTACCAAAAGATCTAAAAATGTACAAAAGTCAGTCTGCTGAATGAGTAGTCCGACTACTGTCGAAGCGAGAATGTTTTTTATAGTGAAAATTTTTTGAAATTTTTGACAAAATGGAGTTTTGATTTAAAAATTTTTGTAAAGAGAAATGAGTTTCAAGTTAACTTTGGAGGACAAAAGGTCAGAACACTTTACGGTATAACATACCGTGTATCCCACACTTAAAGGAACATTGTCCCTAATGTTCACTACTAAGGCAGAGATCTTTTGGGGGATCCCACACTTAGAGTTTGATTATAGGATATACTCACTTTAACGTGTTTTGAAAATGGTGGAATAAAATCCCACACTTAGAGATTAGGCATAAAGGATATGGTATGATTATTTCGGGAAGACAACGGAAAGGAATGAAAAAATTCCCTCATGGATTCACAAGATGCAAATGATTTGGCTGAAGAAGGATGAATTGCTTGCTAGAGATTCCAGCTTGCTTCCATCTAAGAACAGCCTTCCGGTTTAGTGCGTGTCATCTAGTCGCGAATTGTATCCATCATTCTCATCAATCAATTCAACCACATTTTATTCTACTAAAATAAACAAAGAAAACGTAAGCGTAATAAAGATAGATAGATCATCCAGCTTAGGTAGCAAGCTGGGTAAAAAGTACCAAAAGATCAAAACAAGTTCACAAGTCATCCCACCATAATAGTTAGTGCTAATACAGACCAATAATAACAATAATAAAGTATTGGAGATGAGAAAGTCTAAGGACGAGGAGACCCATGATCGGTCATATGAAGATCAAATGCAGAAGTGGAAGGGTTATTTCCTGATACAGTCTCTGATGTAATAAGCCTGTGTTGCCTCAAAACATCCCTCAAGACATTTGTCAGCAAGTCATCTACAGATTCAAAACCCCACTCTTATAGGCATTGAGCTGTCATGTGTGCCTCCTCAAGTAATATATAGGAACCTCTCCTAATGTCATTCTCATTTGGGAGCTCATTTTCTGGAATAGCATCAAAGTTGAGCATCCCTGAGAATCCTGAGAATGTGGGGCCGTCAGTACTAGTAGTGGGCATGACTGGGCGATAAACATTTGGATCATCAGGCCTCGGGATCTCATAAATCGGAGATAAGACATGGGTAGCTGGGGATGGTTATCGTGAAGTAGATGGAGCAGCTGAGGTGTGTACAGAGTATACTGGCTCATGGCGAGATGTGGTGGGTATGGTGTACGGTGGAATAGTGGTGGTAACTGGGGCAATGGTAGTTGTGACTGGTGAAAATGTGGCTGGTGGTGTCGCACATCTATACATCAGTGGCTCTAGTATCGGCAATCCAAATCTGCGAGCTACATTTATGTCATGAGCATGTCTAACCTAAAGTGCATGAGAAGTCCAATACTATGAAAGTGGAGTCACTGGTATAGTCCAATCAACAACACTTTGAACCCTAGATGTAGAGCCAGGTGCCCTAGTATCCTTCTGTGGTGCTCTAACATCTCTATCATCATCTGGTATCTCAATCGGCTCATCATCCTCAACATCCCTGTCTCTCTTACTATTCTTCCTTTTCAGAACACAACCAGGAATGGCCTGTTTGGTAGCTCTCCAGAATGTCTGTCTGCTCGAATCAGTAGATATCAACCATATAATGTGGAAGTACTCTAGATCAAATGGCAGGGATCGAACATAAGGTGAGCTAGTGTACTCGCTCATGTGATCCTCTGTGAGCAAACCCATACGGCTACAAATCCTGGTTACGAAAGATCCCATATAGATATACTTTGTCGTTTCAAATGTCGTCTCTCTTTGAATCCTCTTGGCTACTAAGAAAGCTACATTCACATTCTTCTTCTTAATCATTGCGTTCATCACAAAGAAATCGTCAGCTCCAACAGCTCCTCCTGTTTCTTTCTTTCCATGTAGTGATACAGCTAGTAGCTTGTGCAGGAGTCGATGCTCAACTTTGAAGAACGCGGAGGCTTTTACATTTAAATGAAAACTTATGCCAGCCGAACGGTCGGTCTTTAGGAATCGCTTCCTGTCGTTACGGGCCTCCCGCTTGGCTGGATCAGTGGGTTTTAAAATTTGTTTTTACTAGGCCAAAGTATACTAAAGCTATGGGTGAGTACAGCGATAGGTATGACCTAGGGTCGTTCTTCAAACTACAACGGGCATGGGATCTAGGACTTTAGTTATCTATGGGGATTTAGCTAGGGTTTAAAAGAGGTTTTAGTTTGTTTTGGTTTTAACTAACTACTAATTATCTAAAATTAAATTAAAATAAGGTAAAGTGGAGGGGAGGTGGCAACGAGAACTTATAGGTGAAGCGAGTGTTTACTATGAGTATTACTCATGCTATTTAGGGGTAGTTAATGGGATAAAGCCTTAGTTAAGATGACAGCAATATTTCCTAATGAGCCATAACTCCCAGCCTATTATCTATCTAACGTAGAGTTGTCCGCAATCAGATAAATAACATGTCACGTGGATAACAGTTATGGAATGTAAACTACACACAAAGTTGTCCCAAATGTAGCAACCAATTTAACCAACAACCATCCTCGAGTCTTGTTCCCCAATCTTGGACATTTGAGATATCCGAATCATGGCATGAATTGTTGAATAAACAAAAACATGAACAGGGGTTTCCTACCGGGACAAGTTGGGATGGTTTGGTCTAACGGCTGATTAAATTGTTCATCATTATTTCATATAAATCATTTTAACTATTCTATGCATGTTAAACTGGTGTATGCAATTGATAAATATTCGAAAATCTAATCATGTAACTAATCAGTATAACAGATACTAGCATGCAAACCCTAAGCAACAATCAAACAAGATCATGCAGAAAGGCAGCATAGCAGGGATCAATTATGCAGAGTGACGGGATACATGGTTAAGTCATAAGTGTCCCGAAAGTTCTCTCTAAGACACTTGTTAAATGGCCTGAATCTAATCTATCTCTAATCCTACGCTCCGTGTCTCCCTCCGGTAATATTTCAACCAGGAGAACACCGGCCATGTCGAGTTCAACGATCATCAGACACAGAATAATTAGCGGCATACAACTAGCAATTGGCCAATCCTAGAAGGATGTTACTAACCACAGCATAAGTTGGATAGATAAACATTTGAGATTCAATTCATAGATTCAAATATAATTCAACAGCATATAGACAGAGTAACAGCATGATTTAAGTATAACTACCCTAGCATGGAAACTATCATAGCAAACACAGATTTGTCTAGCTAAGCATGGCAATAATCCTAGCAAGTAATTCTAAACAAGTATAGCAACAACACAACATTATTTAAAATAACAAGATAGAGATTATAATAGAACCTGACAAAGCGTTATTACAAATCGTGCGACACCGCAGTCTCGGAGCACCTCTGTTACAAATAAGCTACTAATCTACTAGCTTAACTAACCTAATTAACTAACTAACTAATTTTTAGAGAGAGAGTAGTGAGAGAAAGTGTGTGTGTAGTGTAGTTGTTGAGAAGTGTGTGTAGAAGTGTGTTGGATGATGAAATGAGGCTTGTATTTATAGAGATCGTACAGCCATATCCGTAGACCGTATCCAAACCTTCAAACACATAACCGTATCGCAAAGGCGAATAAAAATCAGATTTTTATCACCCAAACGCACGATACGGCTGAGCTGGACCGTATACGGATGAACTGGACCGTATACGGCTGAGCATAGGGTGAATACGACTTAACTGGGCCGTATACGGCTGAGCGCAGGCCGTATACGGCCTGTGCAGGCCGTATACGGTACAGGCCCAGCTGTATACGGTCTGGACCATTCGTATACGGCCTGGTTCAGCCGTATGATGGTTCTTCGGTTCTTCGTTTCTTCGTTCGGGCGTAACTTCTTCGTCGTTTATCCGTTTTGAGCGTTCTTTATATCCACGCGTTCGTATTTTCCTAAAGAAGAAAATGACATAAGTTAGAGGTCGTAATTCTTTGTGAGCTCAAAAAGTGCTAGAACGAGTGAACGAGAATGCTTATGATCGTATTCGTTAGATTTATCGTGTTTTTCGACCATTTTAGTTGATTTTTGAAACATTGTCTATATTTTGGCCCATGTGACGAGTTTTAATGATAAAGTATCTATTTTGATTAGTTTCGTCACATATTGGGCTAAAAAGGTGAGATTAATGCACGTAAAAACATGACTTTTTGCGTGTTATCAAATATCTCACACTTAGATATTTGTTTGTCCTCAAGCAAACTTACCCTCTTAGAATTCACTATAGAAAAAAAGTTTTTGATTTCGATCCACAACGAAGAATTCACACAGATTGGAAACAAGTATTTGCTTGTTAGATAAATAAGAGGTGTTCACATGAAGTATCTAAAGGTTTTCAAGATGATTCACTTAGGCAAACTTTCAATTCTCAAATTTGTGGAATATACACGACTGGGCGATCTCACTAGTGGTCACTCAATTCACTCAAAGTGTACCGGGGTTCCTATTATCCTAAGCCAAATGAAAAATCGCTCAAATACCAATCGTGAAGCACTCGTCGTCATAGACTTGCCCGAGGATCAAATCTTCATCACTTAGACAGGAACGGTACTGATTATCCCAGGACATTCAAATGGGTTGTAGTGTTTGGTGTGGGTTTAAAAGGGCATGGATATATTGGGGGTATCTAGGTTTCTAAGGGTGTTTGCTTATCTTGGGACTTCCGAAAAAAAACTCTATCTAGATATCCTTTTTAATGAAAACGGAAACGGATAACACTTTTGGGGGATAAGATAGCTATTTTGACTTCTATCTTTTGAAAACACACGGAATGATATTTCTTTTGAAGAGTCGAGTTTTCGAGAGAGTTGAAGCACTTAGCTTTATTTCAGCTATTTTATTTTCTTTTTCTTTGCTTTTCTATTTCTATTTCTATTTTTGGGCTTAGATTTTTCTTGCCAAGAAATTTTTAAGGGATTTTCTTTTATTCCCCTTCTTGAGATCCCTTCTTATTTTCATTTTTCAATCCTTTGATGATTTTTGAGTTTACTTTGATGCCAATTTTTCGCACCACATGACTCTCGATTTTTTCTGTATAGATCAATAAAACGCACACGAGAAGTTTTAGTAAACATTATTTGTGATTTTTGGAGTGAAAGCTAAAAGGAATACCTAAATATCTCTTTTTTCAAAAATACTAAGATAAGTTTCTGGTGGGTAGGGGAATAAGGGGTTTAAAAATTTGGGTGAATAAAAGAAAATTATGCTAAGGCTCAACAGGGTTTTCTAAGCGGATCATCAACACTAAAATTTAGTGTTGAAAGGGTTTTTGGCTTGAAAAGATATGTGAAAAGGGGTTTAAATCCTAAGGAATGTCAAGGTCCTCTAATCGTACCTATCTTACGTATGACACCTGTCAATGTGATCTCGAAATGTATACCTGGGGCAAGTTCTAATTCAGAAATGCGTGCACCGGTCACACACCATAAACGAACAGTGAAGCATTTAAAATGAATGCTTATAAGGCTCAAATTCCTCTCCGCAAACATGGGTTATATGTGTCCAGTCGTGCGATGCCCCTCTTAGATCCTCATCTTAAATTGTTTAGAATCCGACATGATTTCGGCCTTATATTTACCAACTTTTGACATACTTGTAAAAAAAATCTGTACTCATTCTTGAAAAACTTATTGGTCAACTGAATGAGTGACAATTTCACTGTCGAAGTAAAACTGTTTAGGTTTTACTGAATGAGTGACAATTTCACTGTCGAAGTTTTAACCAATTTGCTTTTATTGTGACTAAAAAAAGTTTAAAATTTTTGAAAATTTTGGCAAAATAAGGGTTGAAAATTTATTTTGAGGACTAGCATGTTTCTAGATCAACTTAAACAGATATTTTGAGATATTTTGACAGACGAGAGATATACTGCTATCCCACACTTAGAAATAAACATTGTCCCCAATGTTTCTACACTAAGTAGGGAGAAAATCCCACACTTAGGGTTTTGGTTTAGGAAAAATGTGAATTTAAAAGTTATAAGTGAGGGGGATCCCACACTTAGAGATTTAAGTGGTCAATAGGCATATCGAAATTATATTAAAGTAGGAAAAATGGGTTTAGGAGAGATACTTCCCTACGGACAGTGGGCACTGGATATAGGACCATATTCGTGTAGGGTTGGTGTAAATAATTTGCTGGATTGTGAGGACCAGACTCTTTTCAAAGCTCATCCAATTCCTACAAAGATAAGGTCTGCAATGTCATAAAATACCATCATAATCATCAGTTCAACAACATAATAGGTCTAATGATAAATAAAGATAACTAAAGATAAAATAAGCTAGAAATCGTCTAGTAAATCATCCATGTCTGGATCAAATGCTGCAAGTGCGTCAGGATCTGGATCTGAAGTGAGTGATAAGGCAGCAGTGCGATCAGACACCATGGATGCATCAGTGGGATTCTGAGGTGGCCTAGAAGAAGCAACAGCGGTGGGAGGAACAGTCTGTGGTGGGGCAGCTGGGAAGAAGGACCAAGGTGGGAGAGCTGGCCTGGGACCCTGACCAAGCTGATACGGCTGGTCGGCGAGTTTCGGCAGTCCCATCGCTTCTTAGATTTCAGACTGAGAGCCACGCTGAATCGAAAGCTCACTGAGCATCGCCCAAGTCACCATCGGATCTGAAGTGGTAACTCCAAAGTCAAAAAGTGGGGCAGATACATAAGCGGTCTGAGCATGCTCATCAGTAGTGGTGGTCGTCTTCTTTCTTTTCCTCTGCGGGTCCTCTTCTTTTGTTGTTTCTGAGTAGCTTGTCCTGAAGTCTCAGCTGAAGCGTCCATCCTGAAACATAAAGATAAACAGGTAATGCTATAGTTTTAAAATGGGTATACAAATGCAAAATAATCAGATGACTTCAAGAAATGTTTGTTTAAATGTTAAAGCTTTGCGAGGTCATTTGTTCATTCGCATTTGTATACTATGAATAAAACTTATCTGATGTATATGTAGGAGTGTGGCATTGTCAGATATTTGGGTTATCCTGCATCGTTAGTTTAGGGATGATAATACTAAAGCAAAAATAACTAAGAAATAAAATAAAATAAGATAAGCAATGGGGTGCCTCCCAAGAGCGCTTGTTTAGAGAGTCTCTAGCTTGACTCCTTGTACCTACTAGTCGGCTCAAGGTGGTTCAAAGATATAGACTTCCTCACCAGAGGGGAAATCTTCGATGTAGTGCTTTAAGCGATGGCCATTGACTTTAAAATTACCGTCCAGGGCTTCTAGTTCGACTGCTCCGAAGGTAAAGACTTTTGATACAACAAATGGTCCGCTCCACCTTGATCTGAATTTGCCGAAGAATTTCTTGAAGCGCGAATTGAAAAGAAGAACTTGTCTCCAGGCTTGAACTTAGAATATTTGAGTTTAGCATCATGAGTATTCTTTGTTCGTTCTTTGAAGTGCAGAGAGCTATCATATGCTTGGTCTCTTAATTCGGCTAGTTCATTCAGTTGCATTTTCCGATGTGATCCAATTGCAGAAGGGTCTAAATTACAATCTCTTAGCGCCCAGTGAGCTTTATACTCCAACTCTATCGGCAGATGACATGCTTTTCCGTAGACTAGTCTGTAGGGTGTGGTTCCTATTGGTGATTTATATGCGGTTCTGAACGCCCACAGAGCATCGTCTAATTTTTCAGCCCATCTTTCCCTATGATTAACCACGGTTCATTCTAAAATTCTCTTGAGTGCTCGATTCGTCACTTTGGCTTGCCCATTCATCTGCGGGTGGTAAGCCGTAGAGGTCTTATGGGTGACACCATAATATTGTAATGTCCTCATAAACTGAGCATTACAGAAGTGCGTGCCTTGATCACTAACGATCGCTTTTGAAGTACCGAAATGTGAGAAGAGCTGCTTTAAGAATTTTACCACCACTCGGGAATCATTTGTAGGAAATGCTTGAGCTTCGGCCCATCTGGAAACGTAGTCGACAGCAACCAGAATATACTCTTTCCCATATAATTTTGTGTGACACCCGATGATTTATGGTTACTGATTAACCCTCTAGAAACCCTAATTACGTGTGTTTAGTTTAGTTTTAGGCTAAATACTTGTAATTACTTGTAACTACTTGTATATTTTATGTGAATATACACCTCCGTAATTAATTGTAATTACGCAATTTGGTAAAATTCTGCAAAACATCCGGACGGAGTCCGACATAATATACGACGTTGGTGAAAACTTTTTCTATAAATAACTTAAATCTATTTTTAGAAGTTATTTATCTTATAGTATTATTTTAATATAATAATACCCGAAAACCTAAACGTTTCAATTAAAACGTCTCAAACGCAACGAAAACACGCAGAACGCGCCCGACAATCGAACGAAAGTCAAAATACATTTTTGAATCTAAAATATATTATTTAGAGTAAAACTATCAATTAATTTATCGTGTCTTTAAACGATAA
Organism: Pseudognaphalium luteoalbum; assembly: GCA_963422505.1. Classification (NCBI taxonomy): domain Eukaryota; kingdom Viridiplantae; phylum Streptophyta; class Magnoliopsida; order Asterales; family Asteraceae; genus Pseudognaphalium; species Pseudognaphalium luteoalbum. The sequence continues at coordinate 77,457,215 of OY730196.1, forward strand.
CGAAAAACGTCCAAATAAAATGTCACGCGATTTAGAATCCGTACAACGAACGCGCAAATCGAGATCACTAAATTAACGAATCATTTTTATAAATGTTTTTCAAGTATTTAGAATAAATACTTCAAATAAAAATATTGAAATTTCAAATCGTTACTTAAAAACGCGTATTAAACGTTTAACACCAAATCGAACGAGAAAACGAACATCGCGCGAAGCACAAATCGGATAAATGATAAAATGACTAAAATACCCTTTGTGGGGCCCCCTTTGGCCGGCCCCCTCCCTCCTCCATGGCTGCCCATTCCCCTCCCCTCTCAAAACACATGCAAAACACAATAATTACACCTTTTTGCTACATCCACTCACCTCTCATGCAACCCCTCATTTTACACTCTATCACTCTATCAACTCTCTCTCAAAAATCACCAAATTTCTCTCTCATTTTCTGGAGAAAATCAGTACCTAGATCCACCATTAACATCACCACAAACCACCATAATCACTATCATCTTGAAGATCAAGAACAAGAAGAAACCAAGCTCATTTTCACCATCTTCATCCTCTCTCATCATTTTATTTGTAAGAATCACTAACTCCCTCACTTATTTTACTTTAATACTACTGATATACATGTTATAAAGCTCATCTAACAAGATTATGTCCAAATATAAACTTAAAATACGTTTTTATAATTTTATACACAAAGAATACACAATCTGTCCAGAAAATCACAGCACACTAAAAACGCCATATCTTGAGTTCTAGGAAGAGTTATAAGATGCATTTTTTTTTTGAAATTTGCGTATTGAAAAGATCTACAGATTTCATGTTTTATACTTTTTCCAGAAACTTACGCGTTTTTCTCTATTGGACGATTTGTGAGACTGACCTGGGTAAAATCAGAATCTAGACTATGCATGACTAATTATTTTGCTTCTCTATGATTATGGGACTTAAAACTGTTGGAAAACATAAGTTAGACACTACACACATAGTAGATCAGTTGATAAAAATTGTGAGACTTGACTTGGACCAGAAATTGGTAAAACACTTGGTGAAATAAATCGACAAAAAGTCGAAAATGTGAAATCTTGAAGATTTAGGAATTTTATAAAAACCGACACTTTTGGTCCGATTTTTGCGACACTAACAGTGGTAACCTTTTTGGGACACTAACAGTGGTAACCTTTGCGATACTAACAGTGGTAACCTTCTGCAACACTAGCAGTGGCTACACTGCGAAACTTACCCGAGTGTCGCATGACATGCGACACTGACACTAGTGTCGCTACTAGTGTCGCTAAGGACAGAATATTTTAAACTTGTTTTTCGCTAAGTATAGAACATGAGTAACAAATTATAACCACACATGATTCATACAGTAACAAAGTATACGATGACACAAACTTAATAATAATATCTTGAAGAATTATTATTACAAACTTTCACCAACGTGTCGTACACATTTTCGATAAACGAACTGGAACTACTATTTGGACATACTAGTTGATGAACTAGCTTTAGGTGGACATAAAACCCCCACCTACCCGATTGTCTTAAGTGGACATTAACCCCCACTTATACAATCGCTATAGATGGTCTTTTGAGACATCTACTTATACAACCTCATACGTCTAGGGCGTTAGGAGGTTGCACACCGGAACGAGAACACCCACTACTTGCTAATATTTGATATTGCTTACTACCTGCTCAACTCTGGTGAGTTTCATAGCCCCTTTTTACTGTTTTTCACTAGGGTGAGAATACATACAACTGTTTTATAAACTGCTTTATGATCACAAGTACTGGAAATAACTTTTTGTACAGATTGCATGAGACCTGAATAATCCACTAAAGTCCTCTAATTATCATAGTCATTAAAATTTGTGCGTGAGTATTATTGGGTGGTACCATCAGGGTTTGACAAACCTCGTCCTGGCTAGTCGCGCTAGCCAACCCACGGGCGCAGTATTACTTGTGATTTAGAAGTGTATCGGATTAGTACACTTACCGGAGGCAAACAACGTTAAGCTTGACTATGAGACTCATGCAAATGGTATACTTATATTGCTGTATGCAATACTTTTACTTGTCATTGGCTAATGATACTTTTACTTATCATTGACGAATGATACAAACTCATGAAATCTTGTGGATCATTTTAGCAACTGATTACTTAACAAACCTATGAACTCACCAACTTTATGTTGACCTTTTAGTATGTATTTCTCAGGTAACCCGCCGCAATAGGAAGCTTATGGATAGCTTAGCTCGAGTCGCATCGTTTTCAAAACATCAAGAGATTAGATTGCATTTAGCTACATTTTGTATATCCTGTAATGTAATAGAAATCTCTTAACAGTTTATGCGAACTCCGGAATTATTTTGTAAATATTTGAAACATGGTAATGTAATATTTTCAAATGTCTCATGTAGAGGTCGTTTGCTTTAATTTTTGTGTTGTGATATTTGATTTGGTTGGCGCCCCCATGACACCTCACACTTCCGCTGCCACGTGTTCTGGGGGTGCGACAGATTGGTATCAGAGCCAAAGGTTATAGCGAACTAGGATTGCATTAGTGACCTAGACTATAACCATTAGGTTAGTATTCCTTGTTTAGTATGACTGGTTCATCGATTGCATCATTTGAATTTAATTTCACATAGCTTGATCAAATATGTATAATTAAAGAAGAATCGATGCAAGACCTGAAATGGTTATAGTGAATGGGAATGCAGTAGAAGACTTTGGCCAAGGATAGAACGGGACCAACCCTATACGTGCTTATGTGCTAGGTTATTATTTCTATATATAACCTTAACCTCACGTATACTAAACTCCTTGCCACAGAAATGGCAGACTCCTCTAACGTATTGTCAATCGGCTTAAACAACGAAACTCAAGCGTTGTCCACTACTGGGGGTACCACTCCCTTACCTACCCCTACGACACCAAACTCTCCTGAACCGCTTTACTACACAACCGGCGAAGCCCGGGTAGTACGAAGACGGAGGGAATGCCGGATCATCCCGAGCAAACCCTTACTCAAACTCCATTGCTAACACCACGACTAATACCCGTCGTTCGACATACGCCCGTAGGTAGGACTGACTACCCACGACTTTAAATATTTGGAGGTCTCAGGAAGCAATACAGGTTCCTGCTGACCCTATGGACATCTCCCCGTACACACAAGAACCAATACACCATACTGTTCCGGTGCTAGCAGCCCGACTTCATCGTCATGAAGAAAGGCTCGAAACCCTAGAATGAGATCATTATATAGTAGAAAACTACCTGTTGCACCGAACCGATGATCGCATAACACAACTTCTTCAAGAACAGGAAGGCACAAACCGTACTCTGGAAATGATTCATCAACAGGTTATAGACAACATGAGCGCTACCGACATCCTACAAGCAAGGTTGGAAGAAAGTGAACAACGTTCACGGGAAGCTGAGGAGTATGCTCGTGCACTCGAGCATCGACTAACCTTAGCTGAAGAATGTGTCAGGCAAACAAACAGACTTGCGGATACTATAAATCACCTTATCACTCTAATGTCACGAGTAAACCTGCGTCAGGACTAGATCTATTCCTCCTATTGTAACCTATTGAGGCAGGATGTACTCAAACTTATTATCCTTTATTATGTTCTGTAAAACCTTCGAATTCAGACCGGAAGTAACATTCCCGGCATCTTTTGTAATCCTTGTGATTGTTGTCTTTTGAAACTCGTACTCTGTATTCAACTTTTCTGTTTAATGAAATATGGTTATCATTCTGAGTTGTTGTATATAATCTCATTATATGTACACATCTGATATATCATAACCTCGCACAAACCTCTTATATGTATCATTTCATTGTTGTTCAGCATCATGCCTCCAAGACGACATACTTACACCGACATCGAAATCGCTCAGGTCATTGCACAGAGCGTAGCTCAAGTCCTTGCTGCCCAACAAAACTCGGGCGGTGGAGGCGCACCTGCTAACACATCTTTCCAAAACCATGTACCTACAAGGACTTCTTGAACTGTAAACCCTTGTACTTCAAGGGATCTGAAGGAGCTATCGGTCTGATACGTTGGATCGAAAAGACAGAATCTGTTTTCCGAATCCGCAATTGCGCTGAGGAAGACAAGGTTAAATTCTCCGCATGCACCCTTTCTGACGGCGCCCTCACTTGGTGGAATTCTTATGCCCAAACTGTGGGTGTTGATACCGCTTACCAACTTCCATGGGAAGACTTCAAAACCATGCTCAGAGATGAGTACTGTCCCCGTGAGCAACTGCAACAACTTGAAGAAGAATTCTGGAAACTCTCTGTTCAGGGAAACGACATCACCACCTACACCACCCGATTCCACCAGTTATTTGTCTTATGCCCATCCATGGTGGACCCCGAATACAAACGTATCGAGAGATACATTTGGGGGCTACCAGAATCAATCCAAGGAAACGTCATCTCATCCAAACCAGGGACCATCCAAAGTGTTGTCCGCATGGCACATGAACTCATGGCCCAGATTGTCCGCCGAGGGACAACCACTGAGAAAGCCATCGGGGACAACAAAAGGAAATGGTCCGGAAACAACCACAACCAACATCAGCAACAGCCAAACAAAAAGGCCGAGACTGTTAAGGCCTACTCCTCTGGTTCAGGGTCGGGGGACAGGAAAGGGTACGTTGGGAACAAACCTTACTGTTCAAAGTGCACGAGACACCATGATGGCCCTTGTACCTGTACCAAGTGCAAACGACAGGGACATCTAGCCAAAGATTGCAGAACCCCCAACCCAAACACCAACCCTAACGCACCAAAGGCTTGTTTCGAGTGCGGCGACACTAGCCACTTTAGAAACAACTGCCCAAAACGCAACAACAACAACAACAACAACAACAGGAACAACAATAACAACAACAACAACAGGAACAACAATAACAACAACCCTCGCGGTCGAGCTTTTGTACTCAATGCTGGAGAGGCCCGTCAAGATCCCAACGTTGTCACTGGTATGTTCCTCCTAAATGATCTAACCGTGTCAGTATTATTCGATACCGGTGCTGATAAAAGTTTCATATCCGATAAATTCTGTCCACTACTAAACATCACACCCCTTGCCTTAAATGCTAAATACACTGTAGAATTAGCGAATGGTAAACTGATCGAGGCCAATAGTGTAATACCAAAATGCACTTTAAACCTCGCCAATGAACTGTTCCCTATAGACCTCATCCCCATGGAAATCGGAAGCTTCGATATCATAGTAGGCATGGACTGGTTGTCCAAACACCATGCCGAAATCGTTTGTTTCGAGAAGATCGTGCGTATACCTCTCACTACCGGTGGAACCTTGATCATACAGGGGGAGACTGGTAAGCGAAACCTAAACATCATATCTTCTATGAAAACTCAAAAGTACCTGAGGAAAGGGTACTCGGCAATCCTCACACATGTAACCGAAAAGAAAACGGCTGAAAAGTGACTTGAGGATGTGCCCATCATCCGAGACTATCCAGAAGTCTTTCCCGAAGACATGCCAGGCCTACCTCCGCCTAGACAAGTCGAATTCCAAATTGACCTTGTGCCCAGTGCTGCACCCGTGGCACGAGCCCCGTATAGATTAGCCCCATCCGAGTTGCAAGAGTTATCCACCCAATTATAGGAGCTCTTGGACAAGGGATTCATTCGACCGAGTTCTTCACCCTGGGGAGCTCCGGTCCTATTTGTTAAAAAGAAGGACAGATCCTTCAGAATGTGTATTGACTACCGTGAACTGAACAAACTTACCATTAAGAACCGATACCCACTTCCAAGAATTGATGACCTGTTTGACCAACTTCAAGGTTCGAGCTTCTACTCGAAAATCGACCTACAGTCGGGTTATCATCAACTTCGAGTTCGAGACTCCGACATCCCAAAAACAGCTTTCAGAACCCGCTATGGACATTATGAATTTCAAGTGATGCCTTTTGGCTTAACCAACGCACCGGCTGTATTCATAGACCTTATGAATCGGGTGTGCAAACCCTACCTAGATAAGTTTGTCATCGTGTTCATTGACGACATCTTGATCTACTCTTGCAACGAAACCGAACATGGCCAACACCTGAAAACCATCTTGGAATTACTCAGACACGAGGAGTTATACGCCAAGTTCCCCAAGTGTGAGTTCTGGATGCGAACAGTACAATTCCTAGGGCATGTCGTTGACAGTCAAGGGATACGTGTTGATCCAGCCAAGATCGAGGCCATTAAGTGTTGGGAAGCGCCAACCACACCAACTGAGGTACGACAATTCTTAGGTCTCGCCGGATATTATCGATGATTCATTGAGAATTTCTCCAAAATAGCCTTACCCTTAACCTCACTGACTCAGAAAGACAAGAAATTTGACTGGACCGATAAATAGGAGTCCGCCTTCCAACTTCTGAAACAGAAACTCTGCAGTGCACCAATCCTGTCCTTACCCGAAGGCACCGATGATTTTGTAGTTTACTGCGACGCTTCATGCCAGGGACTAGGTTGTGTGTTAATGCAACGTGATAAAGTCATTGCTTACGCCTCTCGACAGCTCAAAATCCACGAAAAGAATTATACCACTCATGACCTTGAACTCGGAGCTGTCGTATTTGCTCTCAAAATCTGGAGACACTACCTTTATGGCACTAAGTGCACCATCTTTACAGATCACAAAAGTCTCCAACACATATTCGATCAAAAAGATCTCAACATGAGGCAACGTCGATGGGTCGAGTTACTTACCGATTATGACTGCGAAATCAAATACCATCCTGGCAAAGCAAACATTGTTGCTGACGCCCTCAGCCAGAAGGAACGTTCAAAACCCCTTCGTGTTCGAGCCCTTGGTTTAACCATTCACAATGATCTCACCACTCAAATCCACACCGCTCAACTCAAAGCGCTCAAAAACGAAAACATAAAAAATGAAGCCTTGCGAGGCATGGATAAACAATTCGAAATCAAACCCAACGGAACCCGATACTTCTCCAACCGAATCTGGTTACCAAACTCTGGAAACCTACGAAATTTGGTGATGGATGAAGCTCACAAATCTCGATACTCTATACATCCTGGTTCCGACAAGATGTACCACGACATTAAACAACAGTATTGGTGGCCCAACATGAAAGCTGACATCGCCACCTATGTTAGCAAATGTTTAACCTGCGCCAAGGTTAAGGCTGAATACCAGAAACCCTCCGGATTGCTACAACCCGAGATACCTCAATGGAAATGGGAAAACATAACCATGGACTTCATCACGAAACTACCGAAAACACCAAGCGGTTGCGATACCATTTGGGTAATCGTTGATCGTCTCACAAAATCTGCCCATTTCCTAGCTATCAAAGAAAACGACAAGATGGAGCGTCTGGCTCGCATCTACATCAAAGAGGTTGTGGCACGACATGGTATTCCAATTTCAATCATCTCAGATAGAGATAGCCGCTTCACCTCTCGATTCTGGCAAACACTTCAACGAGCCCTCGGTACTCGCCTCGATTTGAGTACTGCTTATCATCAGCAAACCGATGGTCAAAGTGAACGGACCATTCAAACCTTAGAAGACATGCTACGAGATTGCGTAGTTGACTTCGAAAACACCTGGGAAAACCATCTACCTTTGTGTGAGTTTTCCTACAACAACAGTTACCACACCAGCATTAATGCTGCACCGTTCGAGGCACTTTATGGGAGAAAGTGCCGATCACCCATTTGTTGGACTGAAATCGGCGAAAGCCAACTCACTGGTCCTGAAATCATCCATGAAACAACTGAGAAAATCATGACTATTCAAAACCGGCTGAAAGTCGCACGTGATCGTCAGAAAAGCTATGCTGACGTGAGACGCAAACCACTCGAGTTCCAGGTTGGGGATCGAGTACTCTTAAAAGTGTCACCTTGGAAAGGTGTTATTCGTTTTGGCAAACGCGGAAAACTAAACCCCAGGTATATCGGACCCTTTGAGATTCTTGAAAGAATTGGTCCGGTGGCATATCGACTGCAGCTACCACCACAACTAAGTAGCGTGCACAACACGTTCCACATTTCTAACCTAAAGAAATGTCTGTCTGATGAGACACTTGTAATCCCGCTCGACGAAATCCACATTGATGACAAACTCCATTTCATCGAGGAACCGATTGAAATCATGGACCGTGAGGTCAAACGCTTGAAACAGAGTCGTATTCCCATCGTTAAAGTCCGGTGGAATTCTAGGCGCGGTCCTGAATTCACTTGGGAACGGGAAGACCAAATGCGACTGAAACATCCACATCTATTCTTAGATACCTCACAGACCACAACAGCAAGCTAATTTCGGGACGAAATTCTCATAACAGGGGGAGAATGTGACACCCGATGATTTATGGTTATTAATTAACCCTCTAGAAACCCTAATTACGTGTGTTTAGTTTAGTTTTAGGCTAAATACTTGTAATTACTTGTAACTACTTGTATATTTTATGTGAATATACACCTCCGTAATTAATTGTAATTACGCTTACGCAATTTGGTAAAATTGTGCAAAACAACCGGACGGAGTCCGACATAATATACGACGTTGGTGAAAACTTTTTCTATAAATAACTTAAATCTATTTTAGAAGTTATTTATCTTATAGTATTATTTTAATATAATAATACCCAAAAACCTAGACGTTTCGATTAAAACGTCTCAAATGCAACGAAAACACGCAGAACGTGCCCGACAATTGAATGAAAGTCAAAATACATTTTTGAATCTAAAATATATTATTTAGAGTAAAACTATCAATTAATATATCGTGTCTTTAAACGATAACGAAAAACGTCCAAATAAAATGTCACGCGATTTAGAATCCGTACAACGAATGCGCAAATCGAGATCACTAAATTAACGAATCATTTTTATAAATGTTTTTCAAGTATTTAGAATAAATACTTCAAATAAAAATATTGAAATTTCAAATCGTTACTTAAAAACGCGTATTAAACGTTTAACACCAAATCGAACGAGAAAACGAACACCGCGCGAAGCACAAATCGGATAAATGATAAAATGACTAAAATACCCTTTTTGGGGCCCCCTTTGGCCGGCCCCCTCCCTCCTCCATGGCTTCCCATTCCCCTCCCCTCTCAAAACACATGCAAAATACAATGATTACACCTTTTTGCTACATCCACTCACCTCTCATGCAACCCCTCATTTTACACTCTATCACTCTATCAACTCTCTCTTAAAAATGACCAAATTTCTCTCTCATTTTCTGGAGAAAATCAGTAGCTAGAGCCACCATTAACATCACCACAAACCACCATAATCACTATCATCTTGAAGATCAAGAACAAGAAGGAACCAAGCTCATTTTCACCATCTTCATCCTCTCTCATCATTTTATTTGTAAGAATCACTAACTCCCTCATTTATTTTACTTTAATACTACTGATCTACATGTTATAAAGCTCATCTAACAAGATTATGTCCAAAAATGAACTTAAAATACGTTTTTATAAATTTATACACTAAGAATACACAATCTGTCCAGAAAATCACAGCACACTAAAAACGTCATATCTTGAGTTCTAGGAAGAGTTATAAGATGCATTTTTTTTTGAAATTTGCGTATTGAAAAGATCTACAGCTTTCGTGTTTTACACTTTTTCCAGAAACTTACGCGTTTTCCTCTATTGGACTATTTGTGAGACTGACCTGGGTAAAATCAGAATCTAGAATATGCATGACTAATTATTTTGCTTCTCTATGATTATGGGACTTAAAACTTCTGGAAAACATAAGTTAGACACTACACACATAGTAGATCATTTGATAAAAATTGTGAGACACTTGGACCAGAAATTGGTAAAACACTTGGTGAAATAAACCGACAAAAAGTCGAAAATGTGAAATCTTGAAGATTTAGGAATTTTATAAAAACCGACACTTTTGGTGAACTCCGGCATGAACCGACAACATATTTAGACCCTATAAACTGATATTTGGGTTGGGTGAAAGTTTCGGGTCAAACCGAGTAAGTTTGACCAAGTCAACAAAAGTAGCTCGTTTTCGAAAAACTTACTATATTTGGAAAATGGTAACAAAAAATGGGTTTGGATGACTTAATTAGCAACTTGAAAACACTTGGACAAAAATCGAATTTTTGGACAGACCCTTAGTGTCGCATGACCATGCGACACTAACCTTAATGTCGCATAACCTGCGACACTAACCATAGTGTCGCACCCCTCTGTGTCGCTGACCTATCATCAGTGACTTCAAACCTTGCGACACTACCTGCGACACTACCCTTAGTGTCGCATAACCAACAGTGGCAATGACCTGCGACACTACCCCTAGTGTCGCATACCTAACAGTGGTAACCTTTTTGCGACACTAACAGTGGTAAACCTTTGTGACACTAACAGTGGTAACCTTTGCGACACTAACAGTGGTAACCTTCTGCAACACTAGCAGTGGCTACACTGCGACACTTACCCGAGTGTCGCATGACATGCGACACTGACACTAGTGTCGTTACTAGTGTCGCTAAGGACAGAATGTTTTAAACTTGTTTTTCGCTAAGTATCGAACATGAGTAACAAATTATAACCACACATGATTCATACAGTAACGAAGTATACGATGACACAAACTTAATAATAATGTCTTAAAGAATTATTATTATAAACTTTCACCAACGTGTCGTACACGTTTTTGATAAACGAACTTGAACTACTATTTGGACATACTAGTTGATGAACTAGCTTTAGGTGGACATAAAACCCCCACCTACCCGATTGTCTTAAGTGGACATTAACCCCCATTTATACAATCGTTATAGATGGTCTTTTGAGACATCTACTTATACAACCTCATACGTCTAGGGCGTTAGGATGTTGCACACGGGAACGAGAACACCCACTACTTGCTAATATTTGATATTGCTTGCTACCTGCTCAACTCTGGTGAGTTTCATAGCCCCTTTTTACTGTTTTTCACTGGGGTGAGAATACATACAACTGTTTTATAAACTGCTTTATGATCACAAGTACTGGAAATAACTTTTTGTACGGATTGCATGAGACCTGAATAATCCACTAAAGTCCTCTAATTATCATAGTCATTAAAATTTGTGCGTGAGTATTATTGGGTGGTACCATCAGGGTTTGAAAAACCTCGTCCGGGCTAGTCGCGCTAGCCAACCCACGGGCGCAGTATTACTTGTGATTTAGAAGTGTATCGGATTAGTACACTTACCGGAGGCAAACAACGTTAAGCTTGACTATGAGACTCATGCAAATGGTATACTTATATTGCTGTATGCAATACTTTTACTTGTCGTTGGCTAACGATACTTTTACTTATCATTGACGAATGATACAAACTCATGAAATCTTGTGGATCATTTTAGCAACTGATTACTTAACAAACCTATGAACTCACCAACTTTATGTTGACCTTTTAGTATGTATTTCTCAGGTAACCCGCCGCAATAGAAAGCTTATGGATAGCTTAGCTCGAGTCGCATCGTTTTCAAAACATCAAGAGATTAGATTGCATTTAGCTACATTTTGTATATCCTGTAATGTAATAGAAATCTCTTAACAGTTTATGCGAACTCCGGAATTATTTTGTAAACATTTGAATCATGGTAATGTAATATTTTCAAACGTCTCATGTAGAGGTCGTTTGCTTTAATTTTTGTGTTGTGATATTTGATTTGGTTGGCGCCCCCATGACACCTCCCACTTCCGCTGCCACGTGTTTTGGGGGTGCGACATTTTGGGAATGGTCCCATAAAATCCAACCCCCATATATCAAAGATCTCGCAAGCTTGGATGTTAGTAAGTGGCATTTCACTTCTCGATGAAATACTTCCAAACCTTTGGCAAGCATCGCAGCATTTCACCAAGTTGTGAGCGTCTCTGAATATAGTAGGCCAGTAGAATCCAGAGTCATATACCTTTCTTGCAGTCATATTTGCTCCGTGATGTCCTCCAGTTGGTCCGTGATGACTTTGGTGAAGAATGTTCCTTGCCTCCCTCTCGTCTGCGCATCTTCTGATGATTTGGTCCGGGCATACTTTGAATAAGTATGGATCGTCCCAATAGCAGTTCTTTACGTCTCTAAAGAATTTATGCCTTCTAGAGGTGGGCATTCCTTTTGGCACAATTCCTCCAACCAGATAATTTGCGTAGTCTGCATACCAAGGGTTGTAAGTGAATTGAGATCCCTTTTGGTATCCTCCGATATTCATGAGTTGTTCTTCAGGAAACTGGTCTTGAATATCTCTCTCATCAAGCTTCTCCATCGACGGATTTTCCAGTCGACTAAGATGATCTGCTGCGACATTCTCGGCTCCCTTTTTATCCTTGATTTCTATGTCAAATTCTTGGAGGAGGAGAATCCATTTAAGCAGTCTTGGCTTAGCGTCTTGCTTTTTGAAGAGATACTTCAAGGCTGAGTGATCTGTATAGACAATAGTTTTGGATAATATTAAATAAGAACGAAATTTATCAAAAGTGAATACTACCGCAAGAAGCTCTTTCTCTGTTGTGGTGTAATTTTCTTGTGCATCAGTGAGTGTCTTGCTGGCGTAGTAGATTGGCCGAAACTGCTTCTCCTTCCTTTGCCCTAAGACAGCTCCAACAGCGAAGTCACTAGCATCGCACATGATTTCGAACGGAAGACTCCATTCGGGGGCGACCATGATCGGTGCATGTGTGAGCTGATCCTTTAAAATGTTGAAAGCTTTAAGACAGTCATCTGAAAAGACAAATGGAGTATCCTTCTCGAGAAGGTGCGTCATAGGTCGAGAGATCTTAGAGAAATCCTTGATAAAGCGATGGTAGAATCCGGCATGACCTAGAAAACTGCGAATGGCTTTAACAGAAGTAGGTGGCGGAAGTTTGGCAATAGTCTCAACTTTGGTTTTGTCAACTTCGATTCCGGATTTTGATATTCGATGTCCTAAAACTATTCCTTCTTTCACCATAAAGTGGCACTTTTCCCAGTTTAAGACAAGATTTGATTCTTCGCATCGGGCTAGCATTCTTTCAAGGTTGGAAAGACAAGATGTGAAGGAATCACCGAAGACTGAGAAGTCGTCCATGAATACCTCCATATACTGTTCAATCATGTCATGGAATATTGCCACCATACACCTATGAAATGTTGCAGGCGCATTGCATAAACCGAATGGCATGCGGCGGTAGGCAAATGTACCATATGGACATGTGAATGTCGTCTTTTCCTGGTCCTTTGGATCGAGAGGAATTTGAAAATAGCCGGAGAAACCATCGAGGAAGCAGTAATATTCATTCCCTGGTAATCTTTCCAACATATGATCGATGAATGGCAGAAGGAAGTGATCTTTCCGGGTGGCTTCATTTAATTTCCGGTAGTCGATACACACCCTCCAGCCGGTGACGGTTCATGTAGGAATCAATTCATTATATTCATTAGCGATAACCGTCATTCCTCCTTTCTTCGGGGCAACCTGAACTGGGCTGACCCATGGGGAATCTGAGATAGGATAGATCAAACCAGCATCCAAGAGTTTGATAACCTCTTTCTTGACCACGTCTTGAATCTTCGGATTTACTCTCCTCTGTCTCTGTCTCTTTGGAAACCCTCTGAATCTTCGGATTTACCTTCTTGTGTGACTTCAAGACCTGGATAAGTCTTGCTTTCTCTTTAGGTGAAAGACCTTTGGCAATTATGACGGGTAGATGTGAGGTTCCTTCGAGAAAAGCATATTCCAAGTGAGGGGGTAATTCCTTCAGCTCCAATTCTGGCGGTTCTTCGATAGAGGGTTTCATTCGAGCGATCTCGTCTCTTTGTAACTCATCATACTCCTTTTGGAACTCTGATTCTTCTAGAGATGAGTCGGCTGTAGTGGCTGATGCTATTTCTACTAGTTCTGTCTCTTTGGAAAGCGCGTTTTTCTTTAACTCGTATTTGCAGGTAGATGATGAAGAGGTTGCATTATCCGCAGTGATGATGACATCATTGTTGTCGATGAGTGCGAACTTTTGAAATTGAGTTTTAGAAGAAGTACTTATGGTGATTTTTGGATTTGATTTCTCACAACCTTCAGATAGTTGTGGCAAAGTACCGGAATCCATCTCCTTGAAAGATTTGAGAATCTCAGCTACAGACGGAGACGATTCGGGTATCAGAAAAAACTGATTTCTTCTTAAAAGTGGGATAGGGATGTCTTCGCCTAAAGGAACAGCAACAATAGAGTTGTTCGTGGGAGAGTAGTTAGGCGGTGCTAAAGGATTCTTCATTTCAAGTAAGGGAAATAGCAGCTCTCCGGAAGGTGCTGAATGGTCGGAGATAGCCGAGCAGAGTCTGATGTTGTTTGGGCAAAGTCTTCTTTTGGTGATGACAGTGCTGGAGAAAGGTTCGTTACTGCTGACTGCTAAAATCTCCTCCGAATGCTCGTCATATATTTCCTGCATGGCATCCACAAGACCAAGATCTTCTCCCATAAGGTGCTTCATCAACTTATAGACATTAAAGGTGACTTCCTCCGCTCCGACCCTCGGTTTTAAAGATTTTTCGTTTACATCTATCACAGCCTTGGCAGTGTTTAGGAAAGGTCTACCAAGGATGAGGAGATCGTGGGCATCTTCCTCAATATCCATAATGACAAAGTCAACTGGGAAGATAAATTTACCGACTCGGACCATTATATCTTCAGCAATTCCTCGGGGGAGTTTAACTGATCTATCAGCTAATTGGATGTTCATTTGAGTGGGTAGCAGTTCACCTGATCCTAGTTTCTTATAGAGAGAGTAAGGCATAAGATTGACACTAGCTCCTAGGTCAGCTAAGGCGTTACTAACTTGGATGTTTTGAAGAAAACAGGGAATAGTGAAACGGCCAGTATCTCCTAGTTTGGGTAGAAGGCCATGTAACATGATTGCTGAGCATTCAGCATCTAAGGGTAAACTAACTATTTGTCTTAATTTTTCCTTATTTGAAATGAGTTCTTTGAAAAACTTAGCACAGCTAGGCATCTCTACTAAAGCGTCTAATAGTCTAACGTTTAAGTGCAGGCTTTTAAACATTTCTAGATATTTCCCAAATTGTGCTTCCTGTTTCTCTTTCTTAAGCCTACCAGGGAAGGGTATCCTAGTTCGTGGAATGATTTCTGGGGCTTTAGGTGATACTGGATCTGGTGCAATGACAGGGGTGTCACTAAGCACTGGATCAGTGGTCGTTTCAGAGATAGGAAGTTGATTTGAAGAATTATCTGAGGACTTCTCATTTCTGGATTCTTTACCTCCTCTAGTGATGACCATGATTCCTCCTTGGTTCTCAATTTTTAAAAACAGTTGTTTAAGACTAAATTCCAGGTTTTTGATCAAATCTTCTGATATTTTAAGTAAAGCATCAATTTTATCTTGAAAATCGATTACTTGTTTGTTTATGTTTATTTGATCAACTATGAAATTAGTCAAAGTTTCATTATAGTGTTGTTGAGAATTTACAGGGGAATCTGACATATTAGAGGATAAAGGTTGCAGAAACTGAGTAGGTGGGTTATTGGTTGGCCGCTGAATGAAAGGTATAGAATGAAAGTTCGATTCAGGGTTTTTAACAGTAGTGACAAGAATTTCTTCCGTACCTTTACGAGGCTGAGGTGTAGAAGATTGAAGATCCTTGAAGACTCTGGAGAGATTGTCCACTTGAGCTTGCAGAGCTTCAAAGGATAGGCTTGAAGTACTAGTTACTTCCTTAGCCGGATCGCCAAACTCCCAGTCATGTTGATGCATTACTATCGTCTCAACTAGCCCCCAGGCTTCTTCAGAAGTGTGTGACATGAAATTTCCTTGAAAAGCAGCATCGAGGGTTGACTTGTGTTGAGGAGTCAGACCATTGTAGAATATACAGATTAGGTTCGTCTTACCCATTTGATGATTCGGACATCTTTTAAGCATCTTCTTAAATCGTTCCCATGCTAGATATAATGATTCATTGGTTTCTTGTCAGAAACTGACGATGTCATCCTTGAGCTTGGTTTGCTTGGAAGGAGGGAAAAACTTAGCCATAAACTTAGTAGCCAACTCTTCCCAAGTATGAATCGAATTGGGTTCGAGTTCATCAAACCAGGTTCGAGCACGCGAAGATAAAGAATAGGGAAAAAGATATAGTCGGGAGACTTCTCTTGAAATCCCTGATTGCTCGCAGGAATTAGAAAGATTGATGAATCTATCCAAATGTGAATTTGGATCATTGATCGGAAAACCGTGAAATTGGCAGAAGGTTTTGAGTAACTTGAAAACGCTAGGCTTAATTTCAAAGTTTTCGTCGGGCAGCACGATAGGTCCTCCTATTCCTTCCAGTAGTGGTGCACAGGTTGAGGCGAGAGTAATACGATTCGTCATAGCTGATGTAGTTCGGGTTTGGTAGAAAAGAGAGTTTTGGAAAGAAAAGAACAGAAAAGGAACTTTCGGATGATATTGATCTTCCGAAAGGATCGCTAAATAACTAAGACAACTAAATTCCTAAATCGGTCGTTGCAGTCCTCGACAGCGGCGCCAAAAATCTTGATGCCAGCCGAATGGTCGGTCTTTAGGAATCGCTTCCTGTCGTTGCGGGCCTCCCGCTTGGCTGGATCAGTGGGTTTTAAAATTTGTTTTTGCTGGGCCTAAGTATACTAAAGCTATGGGTGAGTACAACGATAGGTATGATCTAGGGTCGTTCTTCAAACTACAACGGGCATGGGATCTAGGACTTTAGTTGTCTATGGGGATTTAGCTAGGGTTTAAAAGAGGTTTTGGTTTGTTTTGGTTTTAACTAACTACTAATTATCTAAAATTAAATTAAAATAAGGTAAAGTGGAGGGGAGGTGGCAACGAGAACTTATAGGTGAAGCGAGTGTTTACTATGAGTATTACTCATGCTATTTAGGGGTAGTTAATGGGATAAAGCCTTAGTTAAGATGACAGCAATATTTCCTAATGAGCCATAACTCCTAGCCTATTATCTATCTAACGTAGAGGAGTCTACAATCAGATAAATAACATGTCACGTGGATAACAATTATGGAATGTAAACTACACCAGAAGTTGTCCCAAATGTAGCAACCAATTTAACCAACAACCATCCTCGAGTCTTGTTCCCTAATCTTGGACATTTGAAATATCTGAATCATGGCATGAATTGTTGAATAAACAAAAATATGAACATGGGTTTCCTACCAGGACAAGTTGGGATGGTCTGGTCTAACGGCTGATTAAATTGTTCATCATTATTTCATATAAATCATTTTAACTATTCTATGCATGTTAAACTGGTGTATGCAATTGATAAATATTCAAAAACCTAATCATGTAACTAATCAGTATAACAGATACTAGCATGCAAACCCTAAGTAACAATCAAACAAGAACATGCAGAAAGGCAGCATAGCAGGGATCAATTATGCAGAGTGACGGGATACATAGTTAAGTCACAAGTGTCCCGAAAGTTCTCTCTAAGAAACTTGTTAAATGGCCTGAATCTAATCTATCTTTAATCCTACGCTCCGTGTCTCCCTCCGGTAATATTTCAACTAGGAGAACACCGGCCATGTCGAGTTCAACGATCATCAGACACTGAATAATTAGTGGCATACAACTAGCAATTGGCCAAGCCTAGAAGGATGTTACTAACCACAGCATAAGTTGGATAGATAAACATTTGAGATTCAATTCATAGATTCAAATATAATTCAACAGCATATAGACAGAGTAACAGCATGATTTAAGTATAACTACCCTAGCATGGCAACTATCATAGCAAACACAGATTTGTCTAGCTAAGCATGGCAATAATCCTAGCAAGTAATTCTAAACAAGTATAGCAACAGCACAACATTATTTAAAATAACAAGATAGAGATTATAATAGAACCTGACAAAGCGTTATTATAAATCGTGCAATACCGCAGTCTCAGAGCACCTCCGTTACAAGTAAGCTACTAATCTACTAGATTAACTAACCTAATTAACAAACTAACTAATTTTTAGAGAGAGAGTAGTGAGAGAAAGTGTGTGTGTAGTGTAGTTGTTGAGAAATGTGTGTAGAAGTGTGTTGGATGATGAAATGAGGCTTATATTTATAGAGATCGCACAGCCGTATCCGTAGACCATATCCAAACCTTCAAACTCACAACCGTATCGCAAAGGCGAATAAAAATTAGAATTTTATCACCCAAACGCACGATACAGCTGAGTTGGACCGTATACGGCTGAACTGGACCGTATACGGCTGAGCATAGGGTGAATACGGCTGAACTGGGCCGTATACAGCTGAGCACAGGCCGTATATGGTCTGTTCAGGCCGTATACGGTCCAGGCCCATCCGTATACGGTCTGGACCAGCCGTATACGGCCTGGTTCAGCTGTATGCTGGTTCTTCGGTTCTTCGTTTCTTCGTTCGGGCGTAACTTCTTTGTCGTTTATCCGTTTTGAGCGTTCTTTATATCCACGCGTTCGTATTTTCCTAACGAAGAAAATGACATAAGTTAGAGGTCATAATTCTTTGTGTAGCTCAAAAAGTGCTAGAACGAGTGAACGAGAATACTTATGATCGTATTTGTTAGATTTATCATGTTTTTGACAATTTTAGTTGATTTTTGAAACATTGTCTATATTTTAGCCCATGTGACGAGTTTTAATGATAAAGTATCTATTTTGATTAGTTTCGTCACATATTAGGCTAAAAAGGTGAGATTAATGCACGTAAAAACATGACTTTTTGCGTGTTATCAAAAACTAGTACCCGTTAGATTGTCCCAAATCAGCCCATGGTCTTCATTACATGAAACACCCATGAACTATCGAAGAATATCTGAGAATGTATCTGCTCCTCTGTATAGAACCCAAGAAATACCGCAAACTCAGCCAAAGACACATGCTGCTTCTCCCCTTTATAGTTAAAGCTAATTAATCGCTTATCTGTAATATTGGAGATGCAAGGGTTGAATTTGTAGGTCAACATGAATTCGATAACTAGCTCTCAGTAAATGTCTTCATTGAGGGCAAACATCTTGTACCAAGCATCCATTTTCTCATCATTGATCATGTATTTCACTAACTTCCTCAACTCTCTCTTGTACCCAAGTGCCTTTACATCTCTCCAAATGATAAATTTGTTCTTTCCATATGGTCGGTTCATCCAATCCTTAATTAGTTTCTTCTTTTTGGCGGAAGTGGCCAAGTATTCCAAAGTAGGATGGATATCTTCAGAAGCAGACTTCATCTGTCAAGATAAAAGACAATTAGTGCGCATCATTATCATAGATATATGGATTTACTATGTTATCCCAAATTTTAAATAAAAATTCGAAATGTAGGCTTTAAAAATCGAATAATCCATAACCTAGAAAGATACATTTTTAACCAAACCGCAATCACCAAACCATAAATTTATCACCAATAAGTTTCTTAAGCTATGGTAAATGTCATAAGCATTTTTCTAGGACAAAAGGTTTTATTTTATGAATGATTCCTAGAAAAGGCTTTAAACAATGAAAATGCATTAGTATTTAACTAAGTAAGTATTAAGATTTTAAAGAAACCTTGTAATTACCTTACTTTAATCAAAACTTTGCAATTTACCATAAACTTAGAAAACTAGTTATGAAACTTTGACCATTTTATGTATTTAAAGATATTAATATCAAGTGTTAGTCTAATTTTGAAAATTGGTATTTTATGATGTGAAATTGACTAACAACTTAACATTCCATCTTTAAATGACATAATTACAATATTGGTTCCTTTGAAAACGCGACTTGCTATTTAAAAGCTTCATGCATTCTAAAATGATGCTTCTTTTAAATTGAAACCAGTCGTTTAAATCTTTTAAAGCAAGGTTTCAAGAATTCATGTGAGCATTTGATGTCAATATTTGCACGAGTATCATTTTGGTTTGAAAGATTTTAATTAAAATAATGATACTTCACAAATACTCATAAAATGCTTACTTTAATTCTTGAAAGTCATCTAAACTAATTGCTAACTAATTTAGGCTACTTTACTTATGTTTAACACATCACTATAAGCAATTTTAAAAAGTCAAACATGAGCAATTCTAGCTAAAAAGTCAATCAAAAAGTCAAAGTTCATTACTTTGAAAATCAAAGTTCACCAATCCTGCATGAAATTACTAGGTTACTATCAATAATCATCATACAAACATTCAATAGCAAGTAATAACACCTAAAGCCCTAATCTTTATCCCTAAATATCAAGTTTCAAATTGAAACCCTAACTTTTGGGTAAAATCATGAACTAGAGATTTTAAGTTAGAAATTTACCTTAGAAATGATGCAATGATGATTAATGAAGCATATAAGTAACGAAAATGAAGAATGTAGAGCTTGAGATCTTCAAAAATGGTGAACATTTGGTGGTGACATGGTGGTGGGGTGGTGTTCGGCCGAAGAAGAGAGGGAAGGGAGGGAGAAAGTGAAAAATGTTTTCAGTTTTTGCTTTTTAACCTCCTCACCCATTTTTACTTTTACCTTTTTACCCCAAGTAGTAATTTAGTGAAAGTAAATGGTAATTAGGCTTAAAAGGTTTTATTAAAAACTTTGAAATTATTTTTGTATTCTAAAAATTTTAATCCCATTAAAACTTGTTAAAATTTGTTAATTGTTAAATTTATGGTTTAATAATTGAACCAACTTTAAACTTTTTGTGATAATTGATGAGATAAAGTTTTAAAGAACGTTTTTAAAGAAGATTATTAAAACTTTTAAATTTTTAAATCCTGAAAAATTAAACTACTATGCGATTAAATAAATTAACTACTTAATTTATTTATTAAAATTGGGTTGCCTCCTAATAAGCGCTTTGTTTTAAAGTCAACGGCTTGACTTTTCCAAATAATTAATTCGGGGCCCGAGGCTGAGGAAAAGTATAACGAGGAATAAATGAAAATCGGAGCACTTTAGTGATATAATAAATTAGGTCAGCGGAGTTTAAGAAAAATAATTCAAATTCATTTTGAAAACTTTTCCCCTCGTGTCCTAATTTTATAAGTGCATCAACGAAATTATTAAATTCCCGTTTAACCTTCTTGGGATTTGAAATTCCATCTCGTGGTCCGTTGTCTAAAAAATTAAGATCATGAAGTAACTTTTCCAATATTTTCAAAAATTCCCTTTCTTCGTTTGAATCAGGATTTCCGGTAGTAGCGTGAACTGCTACCGATAAAATTAATTTTTGTTGAAGCGTGAAAGGAAATTTTGATTTTTGAAATAACTGAGTTAGCTTAATGTGAATTTCTTTCCGTTTTTCACATAAAGATTTCTCAATATCCTCCTTAGTTGCATTTCGAAAAATTTCTATTAGTTTATTGATTAAATAGACGGCAGGATCGACAAAGAATGGTATTTTTCCAGGGAGTAAGATTGGAATTATAGGGTCACGCTTTATCCAAAATTCAAGCTCACTAATCAGATCTGAAATATACCGATTAATCCGTGTTGATGAAACATGATGGTAATCAGTATTAGCAAGTAATTTCATTAACAGGTCTAGGTCTGATATTAGTAGTAGCTCATCTTTTCTAGTGTAATTAGCGCGGAGTCCTAAAATTCTGTTATCGATAGTCACGAAGGTCTTTCTTTGGTCAACCGAAAAGGGGAAGTCTGATATTTTAAGGTATTTAAGAAAGTTGCACAAATATCTATCCTCCTATCTGGTTTAAAAGAATTTCCGACATGACGCTCGGTTTCAGTCTCGGGTGGAATATCTATGATTTCAATGATGTCTGTGGGTGGTCCACTTAGTACGGTTTTAGCTACGGTGTACCTAGGTTGGACTGGACATCTTTGAAATGGTTCATCTATGTAGGGGGTTCCTGATTTGAATGTATGATTTTCCGAACATGAGAGATGCTTATCTTGTGAATAAGTTCTCAAAATGTTAGGGAGATTGTCGCACCCCCAAAACACGTGGCAGCGGAAGTGGGAGGTGTCACGGGGGCACCGACCAAATCAAATATCATCAACACAAAGATCAAGCAAACGACCTCTATATGAGACGTTTGAAAATATTACATTACCATAATTCAAATGCTTACAAAATAATTCTGGAGTTCGCATAACCCGTTTAGAGATTTCTAATACATTACTGAATTTACAAAATACAGCTACATGCAATCTAATCTCCTGATGTTTTGAAAACAATGCGACTCGAGCTAAGCTTTCCAAAAGCTTCCTACGGCGGCGGGTTACCTGAGAAATACATACTAAAAGGTCAACATAAAGTTGGTGAGTTCATAGGTTTGTTAAGTAATCAGTTGCTAAAATGATCCACAATATTTCACTAGTTTTGCATCATTCGTCAATGATAAGTACAAGTATCGTTAGCCAACGACAAGTAAAAGTATTGCATACAGCAATATAAGTATACCATTTGCATGAGTCTCATAGTCAAGCTTAACGTTGTTTGCCTCCGGTAAGTGTACTAATCCGGTACCCTTCTAAATCACAAGAAATACTGCGCCCGTGGGTTGGCTAGCGCGACTAGCCCGGACGAGGTTTGTCAAACCCTGATGGTATCACCCAATAATACTCACACACAAATTTTAATGACTATGATAAGTAGAGGACTTTAGTTGATTATTCAGGTCTCATGCAATCCGTACAAAAAGTTGTTTCCAGTACTTGTGATCATAAAGCAGTTTATAAAACAATTGTATGTATTCTCACCCCAGTGAAAAACAGTAAAAAGGGGCTATAAAACTCACCAGAGTTGAGCAGGTAGCAAGCAATATCAAATATTAGCAAGTAGTGGGTGTTCTCGTTCCCGTGTGCAACCTCCTAACACCCTAAACGTATGAGGTTGTATAAGTAGATGTCTCAAAAGACCATCTATAGCGATTGTATAAGTGGGGGTTAATGTCCACTTAAGCCAATCGGGTAGGTGGGGGTTTTATCTCCACCTAAAGCTAGTTCATCAACTAGTATGTCCAAATAAGTTGTTCAAGTTCGTTTATCGAAAACGTGTACGACCCGTTGGCGAAAGTTTGTAATAATAATTCTTTAAGACATTATTAATTTGTTTGTTTCATTGTATACGTATTGTTATAGTATGTATCATGTGTGGTTATAAGTTACTAATGTTCGATACTTAGTGAAAAACAAGTTCCATACATTCTGTCATTAGCGACACTAGTGTCAGTGTCGCAGGTTATGCGACACTAGAGTAAGTGTCGCAGTGTAGCCACTGCTAGTGTCGCAGAAGGTTACCACTGTTAGTGTCACAAAGGTTACCACTGTTAGTGTCGCAAAGGTTACCACTGTTAGGTATGCGACACTAGGGGTAGTGTCGCAGGTCATTGCCACTGTTGGTTATGCGACACTAAGGATAGTGTCGCAGGTAGTGTCGCAAGGTTTGAAGTCACTGATGATAGGTCAGCGACACAGAGGGGTGCGACACTATGGTTAGTGTCACAGGTTATGCGACATTAAGGTTAGTGTCGCATGGTCATGCGACACTATGGGTCTGTCCAAAAATTCGATTTTTGTCCAAGTGTTTTCAAGTGTCGGTTTTCGTTCGAGAAACTTTCTAAAATTAGTTTTTGGTCCAAGTTGCTAATTAAGTCATCCAAACCCATTTTTATTACCATTTTCCAAATATAGTAAGTTTTTCGAAAACGAGCCACTTTTGTTGACTTGGTCAAACTTACTCGGTTTGACCCAAAACTTTCACCCAACCCAAATATCAGTTTATAGGGTCTAAATATGATGTCGGTTCATGCCGGAGTTCACCAAAAGTGTCGGTTTTTATAAAATTCCTAAATCTTGAAGATTTCACATTTTCGACTTTTTGTCGGTTTATTTCACCAAGTGTTTTACCAATTTCTGGTCCAAGTCAAGTCTCACAATTTTTATCAACTGATCTACTATGTGTGTAGTGTCTAACTTATGTTTTCCAAGAGTTTTAAGTCCCATAATCATAGAGAAACAAAATAATTAGTCATGCAAAGTCTAGATTCTGATTTTACCCAGGTCAGTCTCACAAATAGTCCAATAGAGAAAAACGCGTAAGTTTCTGGAAAAAGTGTAAAACACGAAAGTTGTAGATCTTTTCAATACGTAAATTTAAAAAAAAATTCATCTTCTAACTCTTCCTAGAACTCAATATATGACGTTTTTAGTGTGCTGTGATATTCTGGACAGATTGTATACTCTTAGTGTATAAATCATAAAAACGTATTTTAAGCTTACATTTGGACATAATCTTGTTATATGAGCTTTATAACATGTAAATAAACATAAATGAGAGTAGAGATGTGTCCTCACAATGGTGGTTTGAAGAAAGAAGGCTAAGATGATGATGAGGAACTTGTGAGCTTGAATCTTCTTGAAGAACTTTTGTAAAATGATGAAGATGGAGGTGGTGGTTGTTGGTGGTTTATGGTGGTGATATGGTGGTGGGAGTGGCTGATTATTTTCAGTTGTGGAGAGAGGGTGAAGATGTCTAGAGAGAAAAGAAGTGCTGAGTGTAGTAGTGTGTGTGTAAGAATGAAATACTTGCATGCTTTTTGAGTGGTGTTAGGGAAAATAAAGGAATCATTATTTTGCATGTGTGATTAGAGGGGGGAAGTGGAATGGGCAGCCATGAGGGGGAGAGGGGGCCGGCCAAGGGGGGGGCCCACTCAAGGGTATTTTGGTCATTTCTTGTTTTATCCGATTTGTGCTTCGCGCGATGTTCGTTTTCTCGTTCGGTTTGGTGTTAAACGTTTAATACGCGTTCTAAAGTATCGATTTAATTTTCAATATTTTTACTTGAAGTATTCATTCTAAATACTTGAAAAACATTTATAAAAATGATTCGTTAATTTAGCGGTCTCGATTTACGCGTTCGTTGCACGGATTCTAAATCGCGTGACGTTTTATTTGGACGTTTTTCGTTATCGTTTAAAGACACGATATATTAATTGATAGTTTTACACTAAATAATATATTTTAGATTCAAAAAATATATTTTAACTTTTATTCGATTATCGGGCGCGTTCTGCGCGTTTTCGTTACGTTTGAGACGTTTTAATATAAACGTCTAGGTTTTTCGGGTATTATTATATTAAAATAATAATATATGATAAATAACTTCTAAAAATAGATTCAAGTTATTTATAAAGATGTTTTCACCAACGTCGTATTTATACTGTGTCGGACTCCGTCCGGTTGTTTTGCACAATTTCACCAAACTACGTAAGCGTAATTACAACTAATTACGTAGCGTAATATAAATCAATTACGGAGGTGTAAATTCACATAAAATATACAAATAGTTACAAGTAATTACAAGTATTTAGCCTAAAACTAAACTAAACACACGTAATTAGGGTTTCTAGAGGGTTAATCAGTAACCCTAAATCGTCGGGTGTCACAGAGATCATATTCAAACTATTCATCCAAGCAGTGAAGGCATTCATTTCTATCTAATCCTAACATGGGTGGATAAAAGTAAACCTCAGTGCCGAATGGTACTTCTTTGGGAAGGTCAGGTGGCCTAACATAGTGTGGGTATTTGGCAAGAAGTGAAGAGATCTCAGGGTCAAGGGTAAGCAGTGAAGGCGTTCATTTCTATCTAATTCTAACATGGGTGGATAAAAGTAAACCTCAGTGCCGAATGGTACTTCTTTAGGAAGGTCAGGTGGCCTAACATAGTGTGGATATTTGGCCAGAAGTGAAGAGATCTCAGGGTCAAGGGTAAATTGACTACTTGAAGTGTGAGTAACAGAAGTTGATATCTTCTACTGAGATTCCTCTACTTTTAGGTCAAAGTATTTTTGCCTGATATCAATTTCTTGGACGTTTAAGATTTCTTTGACTTCGGGGTATGAAGAACAAGAAGAGTTATCCTCTAATTCTTTTTTCATAAAATCAAAAAATTCAGAATCATCCATTGCCATCATCTCATCTGTTGTCTTGTAAGAGAACAGAGAGACGGGGCTAGAAACCGAATCAGATGGTTTTTGATTTTTCATATTTTTATGGTTTTTGTGTTTTAATAACTAAACTGTTCTAAGAAAGCAGTAACTTTCGAACAAGTTAGGCTTGAACGAAAGGTTCTCCTAAGGGCTTTTAACTTAAAGGTATGTTTTTCAAATCACAACACTCGACGATCCCCAGCAACGGAACCAAAAACCTAATCGCACCCTAACGGTCGGTCAAGGAATCGCTTCCCTGTCGTTGCGGACCATCCAGTCGGAGGCGGATGATCAGTGGGTTTTAAATTTATAATGCTGGGAAGCCTAAGTTTTATTACTACCTAATGCTCTTGTGTAACACCCTCAAATTTACTGTTTAGCGGAAGCAAGCCTTGGGTTGCTACTAATCAATAATCAAAACACACAAGGTATAAGGAACAACTCTATATGCGTCGTTTTAAACATTACATTGATAATTCAAAAGTTTTACAATGTTATAATAGTTACAAAAGCTCGTGAACCAAAATGTAAGAGATTCTAAGGCATATCTATTTTACAAAATGTAGAAATGCATATGAATCTCCTGAGATCTGCATGCGACTCGAGCTAGCTAATCCTGAGCAGTCCTACTACTGCTGTGTACCTAAGAATACATACTAAAAAGTCAGCTAAAAGCTGGGGAGCTCACAGGTTTGCGTAGTAATAAAGTAAGTGTGAACCACAAGATTTAGTAATGATTGTTTGAATTGAATCAAATAATGTATACGTCTGCCATGAGGTCATAGTCTGCGCTTAACGTGGGTGTCAGGATCACACTAAAGTGCCTGATCGTGGGTGCCTCCGAGCGAGTGTCTAATCCACACTCGTATGAACAAAAGTTAATGCGTCCGTTTAACCAGTCAGTGCTTGCTGACCCGAACGAGGATGGTCAGTCCTATATGGTACCATACACTAACATTCGCGCTACATAAAGTATTACCAGAACTATGATCGTAGAGGACTTAAAAGTGATTAGAAAACAGCTCATGCAGAATATAGCGAGTTTTGTACACATGTTCACGTGTAAAACAGTTAGAGCATGTATTCCCACCCCAGAAGTAAAAACAGTAAAAAGTCGGGGCTATGAGACTCACCTGAGCCTGAAGAGTTGCAATGAAGCAAATGTGGTGAAGTAAAATGGCGTGTCCGAAGACTGTAACCTGCCGGGCGTTTATAACGCGCAAGGTTGAATAAAATAAGTAGCTATCTTAAAAGATAACCTATGCTAGTTGTTCATCCAACTAGTAATGTCCAATGATTTGATTTGATTGGTAAGTTCGAGTTTTGAAAACGTGTACGGCCCGTTGGTGATTATTTGCAATAATATTATTATTATGTCGAAGTGTTATACTTAAAAAGTATTTACAAACTTTAGGTGACGGGGGTCCGGGGGCAGCGCCCCTGGTTAGCGGGGTCCCAGGGGTGGCAACCCCTGGCGGGGTCCAAGGGGCTGGCCCCTGGCTGAGGTCGAGAAAATTTTTATTTGGTTAAAATAAAGAATTTGGGTAAAAGTATTTGGGTAAAATCAAGTGATAAAATTTTTATTTCCACCATATTGTTAAAGAGAAAAACACATCTAAGATTTGAATTTGGGTAAAATCAAGTGATAAAATTTTAGGCCTCGACACTTAGTAAAAATCGGGGTTCTGTTTCATGCGACACTTATAACGACACTTAGGGTCTTAGGCGACACTTAGGGTCTTAGGCGTCACTTAGGAAGTGGCGCATGAAATAGCAGAGTCTGGGTAAGGGCGTCACTTATGGCGTCACTTATGGAAGTGACGCATAGTGAGGCGTCACTTAGTGGCTTGGGCGACACTTAGGAAGTGTCGCATAAAATTAGAAATTCTGAGTTTAGGGCGTCACTTAGGTAAGTGACGCATAAGGTGGCAACACTCCATTAGTGTCGAGTATAAGTGTAGGTTAAGGCTTCTAGGCGTCACTAAACAAGTGACGGAGGTAAGTGTCAGGAAAAAGCGGTTTTATGCGGCACTTATGCAAGTGACGCATGATTAGGGCTTTTAGCGACACTCAATGCGTCACTTAAGTGACGCATGAAGTGACGCTATACTGCACCTTCGTTGCGACACTTAGAGTTGTTGACGAAAATTTGAGCCAACAATGAGTTTTCGGGTTTCCGTTTGGTCTAATTATTTTACCCAATCCTTATAGGGACATTCTAAGCTTAAAGAAACAACTAGAACCTAAAAATACTTGAAATCGAGAGTTTTCGGGATTTGTCGAAAACTTACAAATCGTTACGCGGAGGATTCGGAAGGATAGAAACGTAGATCGTTGCGAGGTGGTTCTTTTTCTCCAAACGAGTGATGAAGATCGCGGTCGTTTGGTGGTGTTATTAGTGAGATTTAAGGGATGGTGGTGTGGTTTGGTTTAAAGAGAAGAAAAGAAGAAGAAATGTGAAAGTGAGAAAGAAGAAAGGAATAAGGGAAGAAAAGGAGGGGGAAGAAAGGGGGGCCAGCTGGTGGGGTCCACCGAGCGTGGACTTCACCAGTTTTTCGTTCTCCCGCGTACGCGCTCCGTGCAGCGTTCGTTTTTCGATCGTTTTGTGTTAAATAGTTATTTTTATACGTTTAATTACAAGTTTTAAAATAGGGAGATTTATTCAATATTTTTGTTGAAGTATTTTACCAAATACTTAATAAACTTAAATGGTTTCGTTTGCTTGTGTGTTAAATGTTTAAGTCACGTAGATGTTTATTATACGATACGAAATGAAATTGAAATATTATCAAAAAAATATTTTTGGGTATGATATCCTTATTAAATAATTTTATATTATTTAATAAAATTGATCACCAACGTCCGTATTTACTTGAACCGAATTACATTCGATTTGAAACGTGCTTGATTTAACCAAATCGCGCAACTGTATATATATAACAATATATATTATTTGATACACAAATTAGCCTAACACAGTACTAATTACATGTATTACAAAAACGATTAGGACCTAATGACTAGCCCTAATTTGGCGGGTGTTACATCTTGTTAAGGGTAGCAAACGGTAAGTCTGACTCAGGTGTCGTTCTTAAAATCGGAGCGAATCGAAATGAGGTAAATAATTTAAACAATAGAAGCTAATAGGATGGGTTTTAAAGAGCATGTAGGGTTTGTTTTTGGTATTTTCTAAATTAACTACGATACAGAAAAGTCAATACTAAACTACAGGTAGAGTAAGTAGATAGATAGAGATTGTGATTGATGAAGTTTCAATATTCAGGTTTTGGGATGATGTTCATTATAAAAGATGATTGGAGACTTTCCTTTAATAAAATTAACAGAGGTTTGGTGCCAACACTAGCATCCTACGATTTAAGTGGAAAACCTAACTCGCATGTCACTGAATACTAGGTTATCATGAGTCTGATCAGATCAGGCTGCTCAGTCCCCCAACACTGTCCGATGAGGACTAGTGACCCGTCTTGGAGTTAACTCTTGGGCGCATGAATAAGGCAACATAACGATATTTAATTTGTGACCTTTTCTAACACCTAATTCTAATTGATTTTATTAAGGGTCGTACTATTGTTTGCTAATGTATGTTAAACTGTCAGTTATGCTGGATCGGGGGGTTTAAGCATCCTACACTATAGCTGAATGTTAGCTTTCTTTTCAAGATCCCTTAGATTTAATCGAGGAGCACAAATACTTCTATCAAGGTGTAGACCCTCCTTTGCGATCAAACGTTCATCCCTAGGTTCGTTTCACGGTGTATACTACATTTTTCAGCAGTTCCATAGCTTTTATATATACCTAGACCATGTTCAGGAAGGGTGACTTCCAGGTATTCACGGTGTCATATGCTTATGATCAGTCCGTAGCTTCCACGCATTTGTACTCCACCAACGGTGTTTCCAGCGCTATACTAAGTACTGGGCCGTTTTACAGCATGTCCACAGCTTCATACAAAAACACAGATAACTATCTACCGATACTAGGGTTGATCAGATCCTAATACTAAAGTAATAGTCACGTGAAAGCTTGGAAAGGGTGGAATGGGTGGTTTAGATCTACCGCTTGAAAAGTTTAACCCGATACATAACATAACAACTTCCAATCACATATTTAATTAAAGATTAATTTAACATCATCCCTACTCCTAAATATCTACATTTCAACAATCACAATATTACACTACTCAATAAACATGGCAATAAGTAAAGCATATACCATAATATTACACATGGATAAATCAGACATAATAACAGTATGAGGGAATAGATATCACCGGAGAATAGAGCAGCGTAATAAGAGAATAGAACTTGCAATCCTTGAATAAAAGCTTGAACACCAATACTCCTTAATTACAAAAGCTACACTCTACTCTAATCTACTAGCTACCCACTAACTACTCTCTAACCCTCTAGAGAGAGAAGTTAGAAAGAGAAACTAACTAAGAAAGAAAATTACAAGAATGTGTAAAAGTGAGAGTGAAGAATGGAATGTGTGTTGATGGATATGGAAATGAGGAGGTTAAGCCTCTATTTATAGGCTTCAAGAACTAAATTTACATACAGCACCCCTCACCCGTTATTTACACTGAAATACACCCTCGAGCTATGAAATTCGACACCTAAAGGGGCGTATTCGACACTAAATAGGGCGTATTCGGTAGCAAATAGGGCGTATTCAGTAGCAAACAGGGCGTATCCAGCACCAGAGAGGGGGTATACCACTCCTAGAAGGGGGTATACCACCCCTATAGGGGCGTATACGGCCTCTACAGGGGCGTATACGGCCCCTAGAGGGTGGTATACGGCCCCTGGAGGGGTGGTGAACCCTGGTCCGTGGTCTTGTGTGCTGGATCCTAAGTCTTGTGTGCTGGATCGTACTTGTTTGGATCTAATTTCTTCGTTCTTGATCCATTTCTGACGTTCTTTATATCCACGCGTTCGTAATCTCCAGACCTACATTTTAAGATACTTATTAAGTCCCAGATCGGAGTTTTATGATAAAATAGCGTGTCAAACGAATTAGGCCTATTTAAGTGTGTTTTTCGTCCATTTACCTTTGTTTTTGAAATACTTATAAAGTTTTGACCTTTTTAACAAAATGTGGTAAATATGGACTTTATTGGCATGATTTTGTTAATTAAGTGCTAAATATGAGGTAAAAGATGTGCGTAAAACATGACTTTTTACGTCAAATCAACAAACTAATTAATTAACTTACAATATTAATTCCAATTAATATTATCTCTCTTATTAGTTTCTCTAAGTTCATCGAGGGCAACCTAAAAAGGACTCTACCTTTAGAATAGTCTTACCAATTAGTTATGACCTTGGACACTATTTCCAACATATATACCTGTTGTTGTTTTTTTAATTTTTTTTCTTTTTTTTAAAACCCTTTTTTTCACTTATAAATACACACCCTCTTTTCCAAACAATTCACACCATCTTTCATACAATTTTATACAATTTGCTCTACACATTTTATACACTTTATCACATTCATATTTTTGCGATGTCTTCTAATTATTATCTTTAAGGTTTGCAAGCGCTCAACGACATTTTCGATCCAAATTACGCGATCAATGTTATTAATGTCATATCATCCGAATTGTCTGACGAAGAGGAAATTATGATCCCGAGAGCTCCGCGTCGATACTTTCCGAGAAATCGTGAAGCAATGGTCCAATGTTTGTATCTGGACTACTTTGCCGATAACCCAACATTCCCGGCGGATATATTTCGACGACGTTTTCGGATGAGTAAGCCATTATTTATTCGTATATGTCAAAGTATTATATCATATGCACAAGTTCCGGTACTGGAATACTTTATATATTTTTATCAACGTATTGACGCAACCGGTAGACACGGTTTTAATATTTTTCAAAAATGCACTTCCATCGTACGTCAAATGGCGTATGGTTGTGTCGCGGATGCGTTTGATGAATACTTGCATATGGGTGAACAAACATCATACTTGTGTTTGGATAATTTTTGTAAATGTATTTCATTTATACTCTACGGAGTATTTAAGAAAATCAACACTACAAGATATTCAACGTTTGCATCAACGGCATGCCGAGTTGCATGATTTTCCGGGTATGCTCGAAAGCATCGATTGTATGCATTGGCCTTGGAAAAATTGTCTAGTTGCATGGCAGGGTCATATTACTAGAGGTGATCAAGGTCATTCAACAATCATGCTCGAATCGGTTGCCTCTTACGATTTGTGGATTTGACACACTTTCTTTGGTCCAGTAGGCTCGAACAACGACATTACTGTACTTAATCAATCGGATTTGTTCTCCGATTTACTTCAAGATAGAGCTCCCCAAGTTAACTTTACGATTGCCGGACAAGAATTCACCAAAGGCTATTATCTAGGGGATGAGATTTATCCGAAATTGGCGACTCTTGTAAAGTCCTTTAGGTATCCACTAACTCAAGCCGAGGCTCGCTACAAGAGATATCTAGAATCTGCAAAGAAAGATGTGGAATGAGCATTCGGTGTGCTTCAAGGCCGTTGGTAAATCATTAAGAACCCAGCTAGACCATATAGCACCAACAAAATAAAAAGAATAATGTATGCTTGTGTGATTCTACACAATACGATAACCGAGGACAACGGGCGAAATATGGGTCAACTAGAAGAAGATTATCCCTCTGACCCGGCAAATAGACCAAGACGCACGTGAGAAGAAAGAGTTGCAACTTCATTGCGTATGGACAAGGAATTACGGGATCGGGAAGTTCATCATCAACTTTGCCATGCTCTAATCGAACACATTGCGCAACTATCGCCAAATTTCTGTATTTGTTAACTATTATACTTTTTTATGTAACGTTTACTTTTAAATTATTGTACTTTTTTAGTTTTAGGATTTGTAGTTTTTTCTCTAAATTATTGTACTTTTTAATTTTAAGAAATGTTGTAATTTAATTATTAATAAAATATGTTTTATTTAAATTATTGTTGTTAATTAAGTTATGGTGTCTTAATTGATTAATTGATTAGTTAGTGCGTCTCAGAAAATGAAGTGACAGATCAAGGATGAAAGTCGTCAATCAATTTCGATTTATGAAAAAGTTACGTCACTTTCAGTCATTTTTTTCCTTGGATGGGAGCGGTTCTATACACACCATACCTACCAAGGTACCAACCTACCCAAACAAAACTGATACAAGTAGGCAGGTACCTGATTTCGCTGTCTTATTCTCCTTCCCCTTTTCCCTTCTTTTATTTGTCAACAATTCCAAACCCTTTCACAACAATTTATTTAAATCCTCCCATTTTCTTCAAACCAAACCTAACTCAAACACAAGCAACATACATATTAAATACCTCCAGTAATCATATTAATCTGCATTTTCATTGCAACCGACCCCTGTTTCTGCATCGATTGTATCGCCGAATCGTTCAATTTGTTTGCAGTATCATTAATGTAAGATCTCTTATATCTTAATTACCTTGTATTCTGTACCTAGTTGTTTCGTCAAGATTTCATCTTTCATTTGTTTCTTGAAGTTATGTGCCCCATTTGTAGTACCCAATTGCTAGAATTTTAAAATGGTGGATTTTTTATTATGATGTGTATGCTTACATATGATTATTAGATCTGGGTTTTGTTATGGTGTTTGACTTTTATTGGTCAAACGTAAGAATTACTGGATGTAAAGTTGATATGATTTGGATGCAAATTTTAATTACGAATTTATTCTAGTTCCGAAATATAAAATTAAAAAGATTAAACTTTTTTGAATTTGAAGACTAGGGGACTAGGGAGTATATGTTTGACTTTAAAATTCAAAATGCAGCTGCTCTAAAAAGGGACACTATTTGCTTTGTGTTCTAGTTTTGACTTATGATGAATACTTGGTGTATTTAAAATGATTGGAGTCTATTCTGTTATAGTTTATATAATGATAATAATGCAGGTTAAGTTCGAAACGAGAATAGTGCTTTTCTTGTTCTCACTCTGTAACATCATTTACTTCAGCGGTTAATTTGAAACATATGGGATGATCTATGAGACTTTTGAGATAATGCTTGATTGTCTCGTGAAAATTTTAAAATATGACTTGGTTTTTGTTGAAGAAAACGGTTTGACTAATTAATAGGTATATTTGGCTATTTAATACTGTAAGTTGAATAGAACTTTGTAAAATGAAATGTGTTGCATTTGTAATGGTCTCTGTTATTTACAGAAAGCTCATTTGAAATATTTTGAATCATAGTATATACGTCAATCTTGCTATGTTAAAGCTAATACTTGATTGTTGATTTCCAGAATGGCTGCAACTACATTTCACCAAGCCATTGGTAATGTGAATTCTCATGGGTATATCAATAATTCTACCCTTCCACAAGAATGTGGAAATATTTCTATGAGGTTGATTACAAGAGGTTTCAAACTCGAGATTGGACAATCGAAGAGAGAACGTAATTGGTCTAGAAAGAGAAGTTGTGGATCAATTCAAGCATCATCTCATCAGTCTTCAGAAAGCAATCCAATTTCAGCCCCGTTAAACGGCACCACTAAGGACCCTTCTAAGAAACCAAGTATGACATTTTTCATTTTAGAAATTTATATATTGTATTATGAAACTTGTCACATATTTCATGTTTAGCAATTGTCTATACTCTATTTCCCATCACACATCTGAAAATTGTGCATTTTTAAGTTTGATTATCATGACTTAAAGATTCAGAAGATAAGCTGGTAATCATCAGTTTCTAAAGTTAGAGATAGGTAATTTCATATTGATCACAATATTACATATTTCTGTAGCAACTCCTACTTGATTATCCGAATTAGTATGTTGACTTAAAATACATGATGACTAAATATTGGCTATTTTCAACTCACAATAAACGGTTTCACTGCAAATCCAACCACTCTCTAACGATGCATTTATCTGAATTTTGAGGGTTATTTTCTAAAATTTTATACAAAAATTCAATAGTAATAGTAGGAAGATCTTGCTGACCAAAGTTAGTGGTATCAAACTATCAATATATAGTGATGTTTATGAATGGATTGAATTATTGAAAGTCTATAGAAAGGGCATACTGTTGTATCTTTGTTGGGACACAAGCAAATTAATGGTCCAGTGACATTAGGTTTCGTAACGTGCTTTGCTGATGGTGTGTGTTTTGAAGCTTATTATATGGCATTGAATAATTAGAACTATATACTTAGCTGTAATAAATTTTTTTGCAAGACATAGTGTTTGGAAATACTATTGATGCATCAAGTTTTAACAGTCAGAGTGTTTGGCAACTCCTATTTCATTTTGGTATGCATTCTGTTGTCGAAAGTTCTCAAAAGCAATCGATATATTCAGGTGAAGCCGCTTTGATATTGATTAGGCATGGCGAGTCTCTTTGGAACGAGAAGAACTTGTTCACGGGTTGTGTTGATGTGCCATTAACAAAGAAGGGTGTAGAAGAAGCCATTGAAGCTGGTAAGAGGATAAGCAATATTCCCATCGACATGATATATACGTCCGCTTTGATTCGTGCACAGATGACTGCTATGCTTGCCATGACTCAACATCGCCGCAAAAAGGTACTTGTATATCACTATGGTCTGTTTAGTTTTTTGATTTTAACTATCTGAAATCCATGTGTAGTATTTAGAAGTTGTATAGACCGTGATTTATTGGCTGGTTTTTAGGTGCCTATTGTCATGCATGATGAAAATGAACAAGCAAAGGCTTGGAGTCAAATTTTCAGTGAAGAAACAAAAAAGCAGTGCATACCTGTTGTTACAGCTTGGCAACTAAATGAAAGAATGTAGGTTTATATCTCTAAAGTGGATTCTTTGGTCAATTTCTTCCTATTTCAGCCTTCTTTTTCACTAAGACTTCATTTTTCATTATTTTTAGGTATGGGGAACTACAAGGTCTAAATAAGCAGGAAACTGCTGATAAATATGGAAAAGAACAAGTTCATGTGTGGCGACGTAGTTATGATATACCTCCACCAAACGGCGAGAGTTTAGAAATGTGTGCTGAAAGAGCTGTTGCATACTTCAAAGAGCAAGTAAGAGGCCACTGTATTTCATAATTTTGCATTTCCTTTTAGTTGTCATACTTCCACTAATAACTATATAAAATTGAATAATTGATAATGATATGGGTGATGATTTGTACATCACCAAAAATTCTTCGTACACCACTAAATGGACTTTACAGTCTTGTACTGTACAACATAAAGCAGATTTAGTGGTGTATGGAGAATACAAATCATTCCCCTAATGATATACGTACCGTAAATCGTCAATCGCACCAAGGGGTGTTGGGGATTGTGCTATGGTACTGAATTAGTTTTGAATGTTTGGATAGACATATTTATGCATCTGATTATGTGATATTTTATGGGTCATAATCAGTGTTGGCTAATCATTCTCATTCGAGCTACAATAAAACTATTTATATAATGGGTACATAATTACTATTCTCTCCTTTTTGTAGCCTAATTTCATATACTACTTCCATTTCACACAGCCTCTCTCTATTCGCAAAAAGTACAATTTTATATATTAATTTTTAGAATATTCTCATTTTCCAGAGTCCAGACACTCGATCATTATATTAACTGGTTACACTATTACTAGATAAATTAATATAGCAACCAAATATATTACAACCATTTAATCAGTTATGATGGTTCAGTATCACATGATCATTTTTTAGGGGCACATCCAATCACTCCCCAAATTGTAAAATTCCTACTATAATTTTGTTAAATATGTTTTTGACACTCAAAGAAGGTGAATAAATAGAAAACAGGGACAGTTTCTGATAAAACGATTACTGTGGGGTGAGTCTTGGAGCAACCTGTACGGATGCTCTTTTATGACTACTAGACTATATATATAACTATAGTTACCCTAGAACCATTATTGAATTAATTTATCTGACATTGAAAACTCTTTCAGATCGAACCTCAACTTCAAGCAGGAAAGAACGTAATGATTGCTGCTCATGGGAATTCTTTAAGGTCCATCATAATGTATCTCGACAAACTGACTTCTCAAGAGGTGAGAGAACATAAGCTTATATCATCATTAGTATCAATTTGTAATAAATTATTACAGTTTCTTCGATTACATTGATAACCATATTAATTTAAATTATCAGGTTATAAGCTTGGAACTATCAACGGGAATACCTATGCTTTACATAGCCAAAGAAGATAAATACATCAGACGGGGAAGTCCTGCAGCCCCTACTGAGGCAGGCGTCTATGCTTATACCAAGGTGAGCATTAATTTGTCTATTGGATTATAAAATGTTGCAAAACTTATCAACTCGAGTTTCTTAAAATGAATTAAGCAATCGAATTTATG
The DNA here is from genome assembly GCA_963422505.1 of Pseudognaphalium luteoalbum. Classification (NCBI taxonomy): domain Eukaryota; kingdom Viridiplantae; phylum Streptophyta; class Magnoliopsida; order Asterales; family Asteraceae; genus Pseudognaphalium; species Pseudognaphalium luteoalbum. The sequence goes on from OY730196.1 coordinate 77,494,546, forward strand.
TGTACTTTTTATACTCGTTGCAGAATTTGGCTAAATACAGGCAGAAGTTAGATGAAATGCTTCACTGATGTCAAAAAATCTCTCGTGCTTATGAACATTGAAATGTTTCTTGCAGTTTTCATAGGAGCAAAGCTAAGTTACAATCCATTGTCTTTATGGGTCAGTAAGTATACTTCTTGCTTTCAAGTATTTAATAGTAGCAAATAGAATCTTGTTAGATACAAGTATTTTTGAAACATATATGAACATTCTTCAATTAGTAGAACATATCCTGTACCGCTTTCAATGTACGTTATTCATGTATAAGATCATAGTGTGTGATATTCTGAAAGATTATCTTCAGTTGGAGCTATTTCGAGTTGTACTCACATCAACTTAACGCTTTCACAAAGATTGCATATGTTATTGATCTTAAAGATTTTCAATAATATGTTGATGTACGTTATTTGCCATAGGTCAGTCCATGAAAGTTAAGATTGTATAAATGGACAACCATTTACTTGTTTAACAAAAGTATTTCACTATATTTCCATGACATTATTTTCAGTTGGATGGTATAAACCGTTAACTTTTGTTCAGTTTTTGGCTTTTTGCATTCTCTTGCCGACAATCATTTTCTTATCAAGGCTGTTGTACAATGAAAGATGCGGAAAATTTAGGTGCTGTTAGACATGAATGAGGGCTAAATATGTTCATATGAAAAATTTGAGGATTAATAATAATATAAAATGTATGTAAAAATGCGTTCCCAGCTTCACATAAAAATGATAACTGGTGAGTAAAAATCTACAGAAAAAGGTTCCCTAGAACATTACTAAATAAATGCAAGATTAGAGTAGGTTGACTCATATTAGTCATATTAGTTGTTTGCAACAAAATACATGTACAAGAGCTGAATTAATAATTGTCAAAGCTTTCATGATCTGCAGGTCCTTATAGTTCAAACTTCAAACCAATAAATTTGACTCTTAAATATTTTGATATCATTTCTGGGATATGAACATCAGACTTCCTGAGCTACCCAAACACAATCTTTAGCTGTTTATTTTGGCTAGGAGTGATAGCTGGAAGTTATGTAATGTCGTCCCTGCAAAGGAATCAAACGACCTTCAAAACTTTCAGCCGGTAAACATAACTCATACAGTTGGATAGCATTGGAGATTCAAATCCACAACATGGGACATTTACCAAGTATAGTCACCCATGAACTAAATGCTACTCCGTAATATAATCACTACTGATGCGATGGAATCACTAAATTACCCTTGACGATGCAGTTTCCATTGGTGGGCGCATTTCATAATAGGAGAAGCTACTGGAATCTTAAAGACTGCCCTTGCGGAAAAAAACATGAAGTACAGCATTATATCTAGAAAATATAATCCAAAATCCATGAACTAAAAATACCACCTAAAACTTATGAAATAAATAGACCTTAATGATAGGTGAATATCGAAAGACAACTTTCAAATATAAAAACAAGTAGGTGTTACTTTTTGGGGTCTCCTCCAACAGTTACCTCATAAATCTTTGTAGATTTTTTCTCACCGTCAGCGTCCAAGTCTATATTCACGATTAAGTACTGAGGCTGCGGACTCGCTGCCTTATGCTATGCTATTGCTGCTTTCTTCTTTACGTTAAAGCAAGTTCCGTTGCATCATCTTCTTATATTCTATCTTCAAATATTTAAATGTCTGGGCTTTGGCCGGGATATTCCACCAAATGCAGCCTTGAGTTTGTCTATTTATCCATGATGCTTTTGTGTTTGGATCGCTTGTGTATACAGATTTCACTTTGTTTGCAAAAAATAGTGCATTGGTGTATAAAGAATACCAAACCCATTTGAAATATACTGGTTTGACTTCATAAGTTCAATATAAGTATATAACCTGCAATGATAAACTTTTGAAGTCAAATAAGCTAATCATACTTGAACACACAATGAACTTAAGATGTTATCAAGGAATAAACAGCTAACATTGAGAAACTATGAAAGTTATGCTACAGACATGATGAAATTGGCGAAAGTAGAGAAAGCAAGCTGATATAAATCTGAAAAATTAAAGGTTTAGGTTTGACCTTAAAAGTCAAACTGTGAAGTATGTACCTTCCAAAAGTTTAACACGTTGACCCTGGTTGAGATGATTGTCATAATTTTAATTATAATTAATGCAATTCCTATCTTTGTTAAGGATGGGTTCTGTTATATGAATAAAGTTATAATTGATGGTGTTAGCATAGTCTGCAGTTTGTAATGAAAAAGCAAATTTATAGCCAAAGTTTAAGTTACAGTCAATTTATCGAATCCGTGAAATTTATGTATAACTTGTAACGGAGGAGAGGGACATTCGTGAGTCAATAGAAACCAACAAAGCAATTATAGCACCTACGGTATTGTTCATGTATATAATTACAATGCTGTTTTTCTTCTTAGAAGTACAATGGTTGTTCAAGACTTCAACATCTCGATTGAAAATATGTTGGTTAAAAAGATGCAGTAATAGTACTATTTGTGTTAAGAAGCATAATCCTAATTAGATTTTTGCCAAATTATAAGATCTATCAATTCCTTTAAATGGTTGTTTTTTTGCAAGTATAATGGTTGTTTGAAACTCTATTCACTGTCGATTTTAAGCATATATGTGTCAACTTTTTGGTACTCTGAGACACAATTTACTAAACTGATCCAAAAATTTCATCCTAGATGGTTCATTCATACCATTTGGACAAATTCTAAGTTGGATGTGACCGTTAAAAGTTATTAACGTTGGTAAGATTCGAACCAGCCTAACCTACTGTTATGTAAAACCAGATTCGAACCTGGATATATATATCCCAGAATTTGGATGCCATCACTATGATAGTGGAATAGAAACTCTCTAATTTCATAGCTCTTGAACATGTTGTGTTTCTCATAGTACAAAGTCATTGTCTTCAAAAACATTGTCCTCTAATTTAGTCTTAATTCAGTTTGATTGTTTAACGAGAGACTACCGTCTTCGTCTCCTATTTGGTCAGACAAAAAGCCCTGAAAGGGAAAAATCTTGATTTATCGAAAAAACTGAGCTATTAGCAAAAAGTTTTTGAAATAAATAGACTTGAACAACATCTGGTTAGCAAAAAACGAAAGTCTTAATTATAAAAACAAGAAAACTAGCCAAAAACGGGTGATAGTACTAAGGCTCAATCCGGTCACCTCTTCCACCACCATCAGCCGCTGCGATCTTTTGAGTCTCGGCCAATATCTGTTCCTCATTAATCTCTGGAGATTTTGTCTTCTCGCCATCAGAATCTGAGTCTGTATTCGTGTGATTATATTCTGAGACCGTGGAGGTCCGGCCTGATGCTGAGCTGGAACCGCTTTCTCCTTTATAAAAAGCTAATCTCTTTGCATCATCTTCTTTCATTCTTTGAGCATATATCTTGACGTCAAATTTTGCTTCATTTTTCCCACCAAATGCAGACTCAAGTCTGTCTATGTAGAACAAGCTTTCCATGATGTTTTTTGTGTTTGGATCGTCCGTGTATACAAATTTCACTTTATTTGTTGTTTTGGGTTCGAGAAATGGCTTCACAACCTACAAAAGCGCAATTTTAAAGTCAAACTTTTGAACTCATGTTATATCAAACATAAAACCTTTTCTACAAAAAAGACTTGAAACCCATATCAGTTAACATTCAAGAAGCATGGGTTTGACTTGAGAAGTCCTGATTTTGGAGTCAAACAAGCTAACTTTATAACCCAAAATTAGTATGCATCAGAAGTTATTGATGTGAAAATAGATAGAAAATTGAAACTACGTCAGGAATACTACATATATAAAGAGATCAATTTGAAAACAGAAAGTGATCCCGATATGAACTTAAGTTTAAAAGCACTGCTTTGACTTCCAAATTAAACCGCTAACCTTCCAAAAGTTTATTTGGTGTTAAAGATAAACCAAACCCATAACAATTCATTGGTCAAAGTAAAAGTTTGAGTTTGTATGTCAAACTACAATCAGTAAAAATACAATGTTAAAGTCAAAAGAGCTAAATTTCCAACTCAAATCTAATTCTAGTTATCGAAGAAAGACAGAAAGAGATGTGAAATCATGTAATGGTTGCTACAAGAGAAGTGACCTTTTTATCATAAAGAAAAAGCAAACCCAATATACAATTTAACTTTAGGAGTACATGTTTGACCTCAAAAGTCAAATCGTGAAGTATGTACCTTCCAAAACGGTTCAAAGAATTTGGGCGGATTATAAAGAATTGCTTGGCCAAGCCTCTCGGGATAATGATCTTGCAAGATATGAGCCGTTTCTTTGGTTGACTTGATGGATATATTAGACATGGTAAAGCCATGAAAATCAATCAACCATACCATTTGTTCCTGTTCTGGTGGCAGACTAAATATCGCGTTTTCCATGCAATATACCAAATATTTTATCTGTGCTCGTGTTGACTTTGAGTTCTGCAGTTAGATATGAAAAAAAAGTGTATCAAACACATGTTAAAGAAGTAGTATGTTTGACCTATAAAGTCAGAAAGTAAAAAACTAGAAATGAAACCTGGCATCTAGGTCTCATAACAAGTACACTCCTCCCTTGCTTGTCCAGAAAACTTGACCGATAAATTTTTCCTGTTTCTGCCTCAGCCGCAACGTGTTCCTACATTAAATAAATACTAGAACTTACAACAATTTATAATAGAAAGATTTGAGAAAAAAAACCAAAAGATGCAAATGATAAATTGAGAAAGCAAATACAACAGAAAGTGACACAATAGTATACGGTCAGTCAATAAAAGTTTACCCAACGAATCTCTGCAGGTTTGTAATTCATTCTCCATATTAAGGATTCTTCAAGCATTTTTTCTGCCTTTCTAACGTTCCAACTCCGAGCCCTTAGATATCTCGAGATTGATTGGTCAGAAAGGAAACTAGAATACTCATTTCCCAGCCGTTGTTTAATCTTCTCTATCTCCTTGTTCTTCTCAATTGTCATGCGCAACTCATTAATCTAAAGATACAAACATAATCATGTAAGAATTGACTCTTTTTTCCAACTGTATACTAGCTTTTAAAATATTTGAAATGATGAAATTTGTAATAATTGAAATGATGGTTATTGAACTATTCGAAACGTACCAACTTTAGTTGATCTTGTGGGCTGATGGAGAGATTGGAGTTAGTTTTCTTCAGTTGTGGATTCATAGCTTTATATGAGCTCCTGTATTTTTAAGTTTATCACCATTATAAGTCAAAATCAAGGACATATGTTTTCAAGTTCAGGTTTGATGTTAATTGTTTAGGAAGCTAGTATATAGTAGTAGTAGTAGTGGTAAGTTTAACCAGAAACCTTATCTAGTTCGATTTCGAAGCAGTATGCTTGACCCTAAGGGCCAAACCGATCTTCTATTTTTGTTGGTTTATATCACTGCGAATGGGAAATGGGACAATCGGTATATTGTAAATATATTCATGCGTCGACCAAGAAAGTTGACATCTTTTTCATCACATTCAAACAACTACAGGTGTACAAGCAACTAAACGTATAGTCAGTCCAAGAACTATTCAAATTCATAGGAGACTCGGCATAACGAAACAACAGACATAATAAACAATCCAACATCTTTTTTGTCAAATTCGCATGACAAACATAAGTGTAAACAACCACATACACAATTTCTTTGCATTGAATGAAACCTCGATATCCTTCTCTTAGATTTAGATGAGCACCTAAAATTCCTAGAACACTTCAAAGTCATGGTAGGGAGGTCCATGCTATTCAAAAACAATCATGCATTGACTGAAAAATTCCGGTAAGTAACTAAACACACATTTTAGGATCACAAAATTAAATAACAGAAGAAGAAACATCAACTTATCTTCCATGAAATTCAGATGACTCACAAGAGTATAAAGGCAACCAAATGCACAATCCGTTTGCCGAAATTCATTTTAAAAAAGAAAAATGAACCTCAGTATGAGCAATCAAACACAAAATCAAGTACCTCCACACATATATTAGCAATCAAACGCCAAACCAGATCAATAATGATAAAAAGCACACACTAATTTGTGATTAAATTACAAGAACTTAAATCCAAGCTTAGTACATAAACTAATTCTACAAAGGGTACTTACTACATACATGCATGCCTCTATTGAAATAAATTCAACAATAAATTATCATATTATATGCAATGGGATCACCCAAATACAGAATTGTAATAACACAAACTTTAAATTAAATCATAAAAAGCTAACAAAGATTTGTTAATTAATGAGATTAAAATGATCTTGATAAGCAAAAACAAAATTAAAAGCCTTCATAAAAAAAGATAATAATAAAAGATCACCTTTTTCCTTGTGGGATTGTGATGAGTGATTGAAGAACAGAGTATACAGAGATCTCAAAGAAGATGTAACCATCAAAGGACAATAAAAGAACCGGTGATCTACTTACAAGAAGAATAGATATAAATACTTAGATTAAAGATAGTGACTGAATAGGAATATAATCAAAAAATTACAAATAAATTTTTTTAATTGTTGAGGAAGAATATAGAGAAGCCATGTGGCAATGGGTACAAGAAAAACAGGGTGATGAATATTTGATTATGATTTGATGATAATGATGATATTATCAATGATCATATATTTGGATGTATCCACTTCATGGACATGGTCACATTGGACGTACACAAACATTTGGCACAAAATTTATACATTATTTATTAGCATGACCATGCAAATCACCCTTTTTATTTGTTCTATTATTTATAAAAATATATACTAATATTTGTAAAGTTCACGAGTCTAGTTGAGTTTGTATGTTTTTATGCATGATAATCGTGATAGGGTCAAGTTAAACCTAAAAGTATCAAATTTGTTAAAAGAAAACCTTGAACGTACAACCTCAAATCTATCACTAACTTACTCATTTTATTTTTGTGCTCAAAATGAGGAAAGATGTTCTTTTGAATAAAGGTTACCAAACATGATATGATACAAGTTTATAGATGATAGATGCATATACCAAATTTTATCTCAAACAATTAATTTGTCCATTTCTGGTTTTGTTAATTGTGCTTTAAACATGCATGATAAAAAGTAAGCATGCCAATTGGATGGTTTTCTAAAGAATCATGCGACTTCACATGGCATTAATATGAAGTGTGAAAAACGAGATATAATTGACTTGTTAATTTCTCTCTTTTTAATTCTCTATCATATACATAATCAATCTTTTTAAAAGCGGTCTCTATCTTAAGGTTGAAATCCGACTGTCTACATTATACTTCCTAGTACCCTACTTTTATCGGGATTGAGTATTGTCTCTTTGTTATCAATCAAACACATAAAGATAATGGAAGATTTGTCATGGATAATGTATCCAAAATCCCTCTATTAAAAGCACAACCACACCAAAACCAACAAAATAATGACAAGGGTAGATTGCATCCTTCATATACCTATAATGAATAAAATACCCTCCTTTTGCTAAGCAAAATAGATATATTGAGCGCGTATCACCAAGGGTATTTAGTCACTTCAGGTAAATGAAGGACTAAGCGTGTAATATATTTTAGATTTTTGGAATACAACAAACAAAGCACAATGACTAATGGTGAGAATTTGCGTAAACCACGATCATTCCCGGAATTTACTACAACGATTGGATATCAACACCAAATGAAAACTACTACAATAGAGAACCAAATCCCATTATGAATAGAACCAAACAACTAACCATAGAACAAATCATGCAATGGTTTTGTACAAGACTAACATCTAATTGAGCTATGGTATGATAGATAGTAGTACAGAACTATTTAAGTTCTAAAGTTCACGTCTAACCCATCTTTTTGCTAGCTCTTTCTGGCACTTCGCGATTTTGGCCTTGTTAGTGGACAAATTTGGATTAGGAACTGATCCGATCATGACTGATCATCACCAATCTGAATGGAACATCATGGTCCGATACACGATCCCACTAATATTTTAAGTGGATAGATCATTATTCAGATTGATACTCTTGGTAAAAAGCCGACATGAAGTTCATTGGTATACAGCTCTTAGTTGGTATGACAAACAATATCACTTCAAATGGAACTCGATGTAGCAGGCTTCACACATCAGATAAAAAGATATAAGGATGGATAGGGATTGAACATATCTCATGACCAAACTGCGAAATTGCCTTCATGATTCGTCAAACTAGTTTCCATGACTGGTAATCATTTCCAAATCACAAAACGCGAACAAGATCAATGATATTTTAACTATATGAATAAATATTATTTTCAAAGTAAAAACATGTACACCAAGGCCACCACCACCCTCAAAGTTTACAAATTAGTAAAGGTACTTTTACCTTAAAACGTCAACACCACCCTTTCTGTACAAAATCTTGACAGTGTATACCACAATTGTTCAAGATAAACTATATGAATTCATCCACAATCTTTGTATGAATCAATTCTTTGTATACCCCACATCTTAAAACTTGTTTTATCCCCGCTTATACGATCACAAGTTGATTTTCAACAAATGATGCAAACCCCAAGTGCCCATGAATATTTGGGATGCCAATCCTCAAGATTCCATGGTGTCGACATGGTCATGGAATAAAGAGAAACAGCTCACCTGCATACTGTGGTCACGAATTAAGGGTTGATATTGCATTGCCCATATGCAACTTCTGGAGATCAAGCAGTTAGCAGAGTTAATCATCCACATTTGGAATCAATTTCACTCACAACTCTCTGGCTCATTTGAGAAGTTTTTACCAGCTCAACTCTTTTGGATGGTGCAATTTTTTGAGGATACCCAACCAAAAAACTCGAAATCCAGTTGGAATCACGGGTCTCGTTTTCCTGCAACTGAGGTTGAATTTGGTCTCTTTTGAATACCATGTTGCCATGCATCTCTGGAATGATCACCTGACTGATCAAAATCGTCAAGAGAATTCTCCATTGGTGGCTTGAAAGGGCGGTAATTCCCATTTCTTGGAGCAAATGATGAGTTCGTTTTTTCATCATCTTCTGATGGTGTTCCTGACCTAGACTCCATGTAGTCATACGATCTGTGTCTTAATCCAGGTCTCTTTAGACCCCTCATGTTAGAAAACCTAGCCTGAGGTGGTCCATAGGCTGGTGGTGGCACCTTTGGTCCCATAAAATCTTTAGGAACTGAATCCATGTCCATATAACATTCTCTGGTCTTTGCATCAGCAATTAGAGCAGCCCAATCATCTGATTGAACCAACGTACTCGCATTTCCCATAACCTATTCACATAGCAAGGTGTTAGTGAACAGAAAACATATAAGTGAGAATTTCGAACGGTCAAAGAATAGTTATAAATAGGATCAGATTAGTCAAACGGGTCAAAGTTTAATTATTAAAATCATTATATAATTATGTAGTTATATGTGACATACTACATATTTATAGTAAAAATTACAGAATGACAGACAAAAAACTGTCTCAGGTAACCCAGCCCAGCCCTATCCATTCCATCTCAAAGTGGATTCATTGTTCATCCCATTTAGCCCACCCTATTTGCGACCTCTAAAGAAGTTAATTGAAAAGGAGAAAGGCGACGCATACCCAAAGTGCGCGTCTAGCACGCGTAAGAGCAACATTCATTCGGCGAATATCAGCGACAAAACCCACACCATGATTTGAAGCACGCACACATGACATAATGATGACATCACGTTCTTGCCCTTGGAAAGCATCAACCGTATTGATATAAAGATCCTTCCCTTCTTCAGATTTCAGAACTTCGTCAAACTCCCGCTGAATACATTTCAATTGCAGTTTATAAGGGGTGATTATCCCAACCGACACTTTTGCGATACCCAAAGACTTTACGCTTTTTTGAAGATGTTGATATAAACGAAGACAGAACTGGGCTTCGTGTATATTCTGATAAGAAACAGACCCGCCCCGATGAGACTCACGCCCATGAGTTATATCATAAAAAACGTAAGGTTTTAACATCGGGTCCTTGTAATATAACTCATCGGGTAGATTAGCAATACTTTCACTATCGGTAAGGCGACCTTGGTAAAAGTATCGGGATGGAAATTCTCTAATTTGAGGATGCATTCTGTACTGAACGGAAAGCAACATTGTAGGGCAACCTGCTTGCTGAAATCTCTCAAAAAGACTTCTACTATATAGCAAAGTTCCGGCAGCTTTACTTATAACAGTAGCTGGAAGTTGTTGGGGGTCCCCTACAAGAACGCAACGAGCTGCACCGAGAGCCAGAGGAGGCAACACTCCTACTTCACTTGCTTGAGCCGCTTCATCAATGACCACCATGTCAAACCCATGGGTTAGCCTTGAAAAAAGTTTTCGACCACTACTTGAAACCGTTGTGAAAACGACCTCAGCCTCGTTAGCAAAACTTGCTTCTAGACTGGCACGGGCTTCCTCTAAATTAAAGCTCCCTCCACGAAACCGTCCTTCTAGAATAAGAAGGCGAGACATTTCCACTAGAACTTTATCCCGGTTCTCAACCACTGCCGCAAGGTTTTGTAATAACGAGTCTCGGCTCTGGTCACGGGCCACAAGCACATCCGGGTCCACCCCGACTGAACCTTGGGACCGACCTGTGAAAGCTGCAACACTAAGTTCTCTCTGAAGGGATGCTATTTGTTGAGACAACTGAGCTTCACGACCTCGTAACTGGTGCATCCACCCATAAACTTCATCTCGACTCTTCACCAAAAGTTGCTCAGTTCTACGTTCAACCGACACCGCCTGAGCGGCTCGTGTTTGTGAATCAACCCCAACTCGAGCCACATCGGGTCGGTAAACTTTCATCTCACCGTCAATGAACCCACGGTCAAGAACACGTGTGAGCAGCTCATCCGTGGCAGCATTTGAAGGTGCACAAACGAGCATCCTCGGTTTTGGGCAGAGTTTATGAAGAGTTCGAAATAAATTCTGATCCATGCTTTGGAGAACTTCATCAATGGACCCATTTGGGACATTATCAGAAGATAGACTCTCAGTTGCCTGCTTGTAGCTTTCGGGTGCTAGTTTTTTGAGCAAAGCAGTATAATAATGCTGATATTGGACAAGATGAATAACATTTAGCATTCCCCAGACAGTATGAGTCTTTCCAGTTCCAGGTGGACCTTGGACCAGAGTAAAAGGCCATGGTTCTTGCTTCTTGGTTGACCCATTAGTTGTACCAGCTGCGGTATGGGTTGCAGCCCAGTGAATTGCTGACAACTGTGGACCATTGAAGGTCTTGTGCAGATAATCAACAAAGTTTGGTGTAAAACAATCAGGCATTGCAGGTGCCTGTTCTTCATATTTGGGGAATAGCTCTGGGCTCGGTTGAAGAATCGCAGTTTGCATCTTTATAGAAAAAAAATAGTAATTATTTTTGAGTAAATATTATATATAAATTGACATTTGAGAGTGCAATTGTGAGACTCACCTGGGAATTGAGTCTACGAAATGCATGCAATGCTATATACTCTCTTTGAGTTGTAGCAAGAGCACCAAGAACAGTCAGAAACCAGATACCTTTCGGATGCAATTTCCTTAAAATATGATCATCATCAACCTTGCTGTAATTACATGGTAATTTTTTATTAGCAAAGTGATTAAAGAATAAAGGAAAACGACTCATAAATATCATATGAAACAACAGACCTGCTAGAATCATAAGAATCCCCAACATAGAAATGAAGAATTGCCCCTGTAGGATCACGGGTGTCTATTGGTATGTGCCGCCTCACAGTACCTGCCACACGTCCAGTGACCTCGGTGTCCTCACCAGTGGTTGAATTGTTGTTTCTCTTCGATATGACTGCTTCACAAGAACATTTGTGTAACATTAGTATTGCAATCATAAATCTTGGGATACTTATTGAGTTTTCTAAATAACTTATGTTAAGTAGAATTAGCAAACATTTCAATTTAATTCTAATACAAACCTGTTCCAGGTCTAGGGGTGGAAAGAACTGCCACGTCACCCTCCTTAAAATTCCATCTGCATTCATTTGCAGGTTGAAGTATCACATCGTACCAACCTGTGAACAGATATGAAATCATATTAAATATAAATCTTTTATATCGTATAAAAAAACGACATTTGAGCTAGCTTGATTCAGTAAGGCAATTCTATTCAGTATGATTTATGAATAATGTGAGATGCAATACCTCTTTCTCGTCTCTCAACACTTTTTATACGAACCATTGGGTGCAAATCTCTAGAAGGTGTTTCACTTAATTCCTCCCAGGTACTGTAGAGTTGCGCCCGACATTCCTCAAAAAGCAAGGGCTCAAATACATTAACATATTCCTCTACTGATTCAAAGCTTCCTGGAACACACTGAAGTTCTGCCTCCTCTGAATGTCCAAAATTTGTAGTCGTTTTATTACATGAGATATAAAAATACACAATTTAACATGAACTTCAAACTCTACTCTACTTGTGACAGTTCAGCTAATTACAGTTTCATTAACAAAAAAAATAGAAAGGACTTCCCTACTTTTCCCTGCAAGGCAAAAAAGACATTACCACGCTTACAAGCATATGAAAAAACGTATTTTCCCTAAACCATGCATAGTGAATATTAGTGCATGATTTACACAAATTGCAAAAGATAACTATAAATAATCTAAACATGTGTAGGATCAAATGATAGACCACCAGAAGAAATAGCTTCTTAAATTGTAATGTCAATTTAAACGCACATTTACAATATCTAATATTTGAAAGAGAAAGGAACTAACAACCGGCCCTATTTTTTTTTGTACATCGTATACGACTTTTGGCTGACTACAACTTCTTTTTCTTTTTTATTGACAGTAAATACCACACACACATGTATTTATGAAACTTGAACCCACCGGTCCTGTTCTCAATGTTGAGATTCGAAGTTCCTTGTTAATTTAGCCCTTGATGACCAATACATCCATGGTGCCTATTTACAATTTTATTAGCATTTTATACTTGTTACAGTCACCTTATATCCTTTCAAATCATGTCTTTTCAGTCTTTAAACAAACAGACTAACATCCAAAAAAGATATTCAGTTTAAGAGATAAAAACAGTGAAATAAGTAGCATTATAAGATTGTTATTACATGTACAAATATCGTATACAGGACAAGTAGGCTTACAAATCTGTACATTCTGTACATCGACGCACATAATTAATACCAGAACTGTGGATATGATCACTTTTTTTAATCTTATGTAAACCACAATTTTGTATTCATACACAAATAATTAAGCAGAGCTGTGTGATCACTTTTTTTAATCTTATGTAAACATCACAAAACAAAGATTCGTATTCGAAGATAGTTTTTAATAGATGACAGAACATAAATTTTGATACTTAGGGTTCCTTAAATCCAGGAAAATGGCGAGTTTTACTGATCTGAGCAGCAATAACAACAATATTATCAAAGAAGACATGAACCCCCAAATCCCAATAGTGCATCTAAATGAGTCTCAAGCAGCCACTGTTTGTCGAATCGATTTATTAAATGTAATTGTCATCTATTATTGAAGAAAAAAGAGACATTCCAGAATGAGAGAAACGAAAGGGCATGACTGTGAAGCCTAATTTTCCCTATTTAGCCTATCAGTATTTCAGTCTTTCATTTTTGACAACATAGAGCCTTCCCCTTAATCAATACATGATCTATTTTCTTTTACTAAGTAAGAGATCTCTGAAGCGGCCAAGTATGAAACCAGGACTACAAACAAGCTTCTTATATCTGTAGCATCTTTTATGTTAAGGTCTTAAAGCACGCCTTGTGAATACCTTTGATTGAGTTGAAGCTCAAATAATGTACATTCAAAAAAGAGTTCACACCCAAGCTCTCCTTTGTGGCTCTGCCAGCTCATGCCAAGTCAGAAGTGAGAGATAGGTATTTACGAACCAAGCCCAAAAGTGTAACATTAGAATTTTTCAAATGTCCTTCACAAATCCAAATATCATTTACAGATTAGTATCTATATTCCATTAACAGGATAAGTATTATGAATATTTTTCTACAAGTCCTTCTACCCAGTCCTACATAACATAATTTTTTTGTGTCAGAAGCTAGAAGTGTTGCAAGAAGACTCTAATTTATGCACAGTTCAACTAATTTATACCTTAGGTTGCTTTCTAGACCACAATCCATTGGAAGAACAAAATCCATTAATCTCGTTCAAAGCAACCAACTAATAAGCGTAAAATATATGGGCATGTTCCACCTAATAACGTTCAGTCATTGCAATTTAGTTTCAGTATATAATACAAGTTCGAAAACTGATATTGTTTGATTTACAGATTAGACTCCTTATCATAATCAACGCATTATTATTTATAAATATATATACCGGAAAAAGAGCGTTAGCGGTCACTCACCCAACCTAATCTATTTTTGCCCATACTAAATATAAAAATTGCTTCAACCCAAACCCATTTTCCCACATATAGTATTATAGTAAGCAATAATAACAACAAAAGTATTGCAGGGTAAGACATAATAAAGTTTCACAATTAATATAATCAGAATTAGGTGTACATCTTATAGAATGTTTCAGACCTGGATGCTGCCAGAACTTGTCATTTGTCACCTCACGAAGAAGACGTTCCACTGATGTATCCTGATATTGAGTAATGACAGTCAATGGCTTCTTGGAAGGAAGCTTTTTACCTCCTACTTTAGGATCAATAGAACTCTGACTAATTAATACAGTCTTTCTACCAGGAACTTGTGCATTCTTCATCTGCTTTGACATACTCTGCTTGGGAAGCATTTTATCCTCGGTAGAAAGATCTGTACTGCTAATTGACCTTTTAGGACGGCTTAGAAGTCCTGAATTCATGTCACCATTATTAGCTTCAGATTTCAGGTCACCAGACTCGACAGCGCTGCTGCTTTCATCCTTTGTTATTGATGCCTGAATCTGCTTATCTTTGACAATACGAGTTGTGACGGGTGGTGGAAACTGCCTTTTAGGGGTCGAGGTTTTAATAGTTCCCGCTTGCTTAACATCTTCCAAATTAAGAAACATTGTCTGTCTGCTACGTTTTTTTCCCAACATTGCTTCCTTTTGTTGGTCAAGTTTAGGACGTTTTCCAGGGTTATTTGCAATCTTTAAAGCATGAATTGCTTCAATGCCTTTAATTTCTTTTTGTCTTGGAGCCACTATTGAATCTTCTTGACTATCACTACTTTTCCTATCAATTGAATCGCTATCAAGTCCTAGATAAACATGGTTACTATTTTCATCCTTCAAATCATCCACATTGGACAAGGTATCAACAACTGTATCTACATCAGAATCCTTTGGATCCACTGAAGCCTCAATTGGATTCACCTGTAACTTATCATCGAGTGCAGATGTTGACTTATTATCGAGTGCAGATGTTGACTTATCAGGTAGGCTACTGCCCTCTGCATCAGACCATTCACCTTCTTCCTTTTCGTTTACAGAGCCATCATCAATTGGCCTCTTTTGGTCATCAATTTCAGATGATTGTGCTACTTTTGATCTAGTGAAAGGCTGAAATCCCGAAACAGAGGATGCATGAGAAAATGCATGGTTGTTAATTATCCTACGGGGACTATTTGATGCTTTAAATAAGTCCGAAGTATGTGTAGTTGAGGGAACTGCCCTTTGGGGTTGAAAGGAGAAGACAACATCACTCTCTTCATCCTCCTCGGTAGCCGGTTCATTGAGATCAAATAACGGCTTTCCTTTAGAACTCATTACTCATATACATATATATAAATATTAACCTGTCCCGCCAACGATCCACCTCTATTTCAATTCTTTTAGAGCAAACTAATGCACATCACATGCCCAATTTCATAGATAAAAGTATAAATTTACCTCAGACCTTTGACCGCTTCAAATAAATACCAGCACTATACGTCCTGCAAATAATAATGAAGAGAAGAGTGGTAATCAATACACAAGATTACAACAGTAATTTCAGTCTCCCCCATTCAAGACCAAAAGTAATACAATCATGGAAATGGCTGACATATCTTTTAAAAATAACAATGCAATTAAATGAAACCCTCGCACAAATCTGAAATTATATTACATTATTACGTAAGAATACAAACAACGCATTTACTCACCACAAAGAAACTACACAAGAATCTAAACATAATTCCTACAGTTAATCATTGACACAATGACACTTAATAAAATATAATTTAACCTAGATTCTCAACAAGGTAATAATAGGCTAAGGAACAAACAAGTACCCTAAAGCATAACTGGCACAACCACAGTTTCTAATAAAAGATCCTATTCTCAAGATCCACCAATCACATCCATCTAACGCATACAATCATTAACACAACAAACATTGTGAACTCAACACCTACAATAATCAAAAAAATGCAAAAGTAAATAATAATCCATCAATTAATTCAATCCATTCGAATTCCAATCCAGTATTTTCAGATCTCAATTAACGAGAATCGATGTAGGTAGTATGAATCACACAATCCGTCTACTTATTCAGTTGATTAATCAAATCAATTACATGTATTGTATCAGTATTTAGGTTACGCACCTTTTACAGATTGATTTGATGATTGTGTGTGTGTATGTTCGTAATTGCTGATTCAAATCAAGTAGAGCAAAAGTAGGAGTGATGAGAGAGAGATGAATTTGAGGAATTCACAGAAATAGAAACATTGTTTGTGTCCGTGAATTTGATGTGGGAATGGAGGAGGAGGGGTGAGTGAGGGTTTTATAGGGGAATGGTGTGTAGGGTGTGATGGAGAGGGTGGGTGGGTGGGCAGATGGATTGATTTGGTGATTTGGATCCGGATATGAATACGGATCTGGGGTTTCAAGATCCGAACCATGTGTTGGTGGTGTCAGCAAACGTTGAATTGAATCCTTCTTTTTAGCACATGTTATTAAAAGGTAAGAGGCATGTTATTTACAAAAATGGTCCTCTAAGTATTGTTAAGTTCGTAGGTTTATTCGCAAACTTTCATCCTAGAAAATTAGTCTCTCACAAGTCGCGATGTTTTAAACCCCGGATCGAGCTGGCCGGCCGGCCGGACTGGTTGAACCGAGACCCGAGTATGTAATCGGGTCAACTAGGAGCAGGTTTGGATTTCAAATCGGTTTGGACCATCGGTTTTTCCAACATAACCAGTGACCGAGAACCCACCAATTTTTACATATTTATTATTATTATTATTATTATTATTATTATCATTATTATTATATTATCATCATTATTATTTATATTTATATTTATTTTAATATGACTATTTACCTGATGCAAAAAAGACTATGAAACCCAAAAAAGGAAAGCATATTACTATAGCCCACTTCATTCTCCTTTGGAACCAAAAAGCCTATTTTTCTTCTTCTTACCTCTTGTAAACAATCAATTAACACACCATGGATTAAAGCTTGAAGTTAACGATCTTCGGCTTAGTTGGTTATGTAGTTATTGCGCCAAGTGTTGCTCCATCATTGAAGCTTGAAGCTTCTTCTTTTGCTACTTTTCGCCAAATGGTACAATTTGTTACTCAAGTACTGATTTCACACATTTTGATGGCTAATTTTATGTTTGTATGTTTATGTATGCTTAAATATTAAAGTTTTTGTATTTCGACCTTATATGTTTAAGCAGTGGCGGAGCTAGGATTTAACATTAGGGGGGGCAAATTTATGTTGTTCACTCGCCGGAGGAAGTAGCAGGACAGGTGCCGAAATTTGATCGGAAAAATTAATTCCCTGTGGGTAAGCTGGGCAGCGAGTGGCGGCGCGTGGAGCGTCTGTCACCGGTGAAATTTGTTGGGTTATGCTCGTAAAATGATAGCAAAAATTATGGCGGTGGCTGCTGGTTTCAATTTACAGTGGCTATGGAGTACGATACTTGCAAAACGTTGGTGGGTTTCTTAAGGAGAGTGAGAGAATATTTACAATTTCCTGTTGATTATTGTACGAGAGAGGAAAAAGTATTGAGAGAATTCACCTTTTTCTTTCACAATTCAGCACAACTACTCCTCTTTCTTGTACTTTTATCATTTATTTATACTACACCCATTTCCTTTTAAGACTAGAATTATTTAACTTAAAACCACTTCTTTGGAACCTGAAAATATTCACTCGTGAACGTAGATGGGCCAAATTCTTTCACATATAATGTTAGAGTTTAGGAAGGGCCATGATTTTTTTTATCTAGGTGGGCCAATAACATTATGTAACAAAAATATTTACTGTATACTATGAAATGTGTACCAAAAATATAAAAGTTAGGGTGGGCCTGGGCCCTGCACTGTGTTTAAGGGTGTTGATGCATACTTGCTTAAGGGTTGGGTTTATACATTCATGGTTGATTTGTGCATGTTAAGGGCTAAATTCAAGGGCTGATTTATATAATTTAAAGGCTGATTACGGACATCATTTTAAGGTTGGGTTTATATACGTTAAATGGTTGAGTTGTACATGTTTAAAGGCTTGTTTAAGAGGTGATTTATACATTAGTATAAGCTTTTGTATAATATGATTGTGAACATGTATTATAGAACATAGTAAATATTGCATTTAGCCTAGAAACTGACCATTTGGTGTCTAGTTTATAACTATTATTGTATTTAGGGAAATTTGCAATTTTTGTCCCTGTGGTCTTACGTTTTAGTTGATTTTGTCCTTAAAGAATTTTTTCCGCAAAATTTACTCAATGGTTTTTAATTTCTGCAATTTTTGTCCATCCATCTAACTTTTGTTAAAAAAAACTCTGTTAAATCTGATAAAATGACCAAAATACCCCTGGAATTACAATTTACGTAACTTTACTTTTTTCTTTATTAAAAAAAAAAGAAAAAAGCTTTACCTTTTAACGTCCCTAGCCACTACCCTTAACACCCACAAAAACAATTCAGTCACGACCCTTAATCTCTCATGTCAGACACACAAACATTCAATAATATCATTTAACTTTTTAAATCTTAAAAATAGGTGTATTGTTGATTCTTTTAGATTCAAACTCATATGTAACTGGCCGGAGATGGCCGGAATCACCACCCGACCGGAGTTGTAAAGCGAGATCCAACTTCCCCGAACCCCAAATCGCTGTTGATTTTCGAGATTAATTAACGCGGTGGTAAAATATCCAACATATCTGCCGGATCTTGTCGCACACAACTATTGGATTTGCAACTGACCACGTTCTCCGGCAACGAGCAATTACCCAGCTTCGAAAGGAGAAGTTGACGGCGAGTGGTGCACTCGAACGGAGAAGACGATCGCGAGTGGTTCGAATGGCGGCGATGGTGATGGCGCTTCGCAGTTAACAACTGTGGTTCAAAAATATCATCGGTGATGTAGAGTTCGTGATGAACTTTGATGAAGTATGATTTCTAGAATGATGACTTGTAATTAGAGCTTTAAAGGTTGTGTATTTATCTGCTCCGTATTATTTATAAAATTAAATGTGTTCATTTTGATGATCCAAAGATTAATTGGTGAGGGGTTGGTGGGATTAAAAGGGATAAATGGAAAAGTAGGTTTTGTTTATGTTTAATGATTATCATTATGTTTGGGTTTGTAATTTTGTGAAGTGAGATGATTTATGTGTACTGAAGAGAAATATTAGGGTTAAAGTTTAGGAAAAAGGTGTTTGTGTTTGAGGAAGAACATAAAGGACATTCTGGTCATTTTATCAGATTTAACAGAGTTTTTTTAACAAAAGTTAGATGGAGGGACAAAAATTGCAGAAATTAAAGAACACGGAGTAATTTTGCGGAAAAAATTCTGTAAGGACAAAATCAGCTAAAACGAAAGACCACAAGGACAAAAACTGTAAATTTCTCTTGTATTTATATATTTTTAAACAGAGATGAATTGTTAATAAAAATTATGAGAATGGGAAACATTTATGTAGGTCAACACAATGCACATTAAATCTCGCTTTAAACTTTTCGATTATCAAAGGTAATCTTTTTTAATTCTAACACCACCTACCACAATATCAAATTTAATGTTTTAATGTAAAATAATATTTCTTCAACCAAATCACCATATCTAATTAGTGTACATCATATGTTTAGAAAAAAATGCATCACATTTAGTGCAACAATAAAACTTGCACCAAAAATTTGATTTTTCATTTTAGGCTTTTTGTTTAAGTAAAATGATAAGTGTTAGATTGTATATGTTTTTATATGCTATTTTAGTTTGTTTAATGAATAAATTAGGCAGTAAATGCTACTTATTTGTTTATATTTGAATGAAGGGTTAAAGGCGCATATTGGTAATGAAATTTACCTTTTTTACTAAGTTAGGGTATGAACTCAATCTATTACTCGGGTAGGTAACAAATTTTCAATTTTTGTGTCGATTAAGGTAACAAACTTTTTTTTACCAGTTTAAGTTCAAAAATGATGACGTGTCAATGAAAAACTTACACGTGGCGGTTTCATTTACAACAGAAAAACTTACACAAGGCGGTTTCATTTACAATGTACATGAATTAAAATAACTGATATGTCATCATTTTTGAACTTAAACCGGTAAAAAAAAGTTTGTTACCTAAATCGACTCAAGATTTGAAAGTTCGTTACCTACCAGAGTAATAAATTGAGTTCATACCTTAACTCGGTAAAAAATGTGAAGTGTCACTGACCCTTGAATACAATAAAATGTAGTTTTGGAGCTGAAATGAAGAAATTTAAGGTCTAAAGTGTAAAAATCAAGCCAATCCGGGTAAAGACTCACCGAGTTGCATTTAATTTATCAATTAATTGAGGATAATTATCAGAATTCAAATTGTGAAGATAAGATATAATCAAACCCCCAAAAAGATGGGACTCTGGTTAAATAAACATGGATAGAATAAAGACCATATACATCTGAAGATAAGACCAGGAGGTAAAACTCATCGAGCCCTTAAGGAACTCGTCGAGTTCCCTTGCGACCATAAAAACCTCACAAATAGAACTCATTTCTCATTTTATATATATTTTTCAATATCAATTTACTATAGAGAAAAATCAGAAATACTTAGCTTTATTTTGTTAGTTTAGTTCAGAGGCAGTTGGAGAAAGTAACAATATGGTTTGCAATATTCTTAAACTCTGAATTATGATTTCTTATCAATTGATTGATTGTTTGTTTTATGATTGTTTTGTCTATGAATTAGTTGTTTTATTTTAATATAGATTGTTTATTGAGTATTGAAGTAGCAAAAATGATTTGGTAAAGAATTGTTTTACGAAATTTACCAATTCTACTTCTATGAATCACTAGTTTATAATTAACACATATTATGTGATGTTTGATTAACAGATTCAATTCCATGAATCCTGTGTAATGGTAAGATATAGATTAGCATATTGAAAAGTTACTTATTTATTTTTTATTTTTTTAAAAAAGTTGTGTTTCTGTTGTCAAGAAACTCGGTGAGCCTGTTAATGACTTGGCGAGTTCTTTATCTAGATTCATATTAAAATAGACATTTTTGATAAATATAATCTGAGATACTATTAGCCGCATATATGTTGTTAATAATGCAATGCTAATCAATTGTGTGTATGTGGTCATGATTGTATGTTTGATTTAGTTATAAATATAGAAATTTGATTTGAAGTATAATCGACGCCTAGACCATTCGTTGTGTCATAAATATGATAAATCGAGCACACATCATAAAATATTATTTTTATCATTTGGTTAAATAAACTTGAAACTTTCTTTTATCGATTTGTAGTACTTGTTTAGCTACGTCATACACTATCTTGTATAAATAGTTATTAAAAATTTTAAATGTAACCTTTAAAGAATGTAAGATGATAATAATGATAATAATAATAATAATAATAATAATAATAATAATAATAATAATAATAAATGTTATATAAATAAAAAGGGGATTTATGAGAGAAATGAGATAAGCGAATGAGGAGGTGACAAGTGTCTTTCACAATTTCTTCCCCTTAACGTTCATTTCTTCACCCTCATAATTTCACCACTTTTTTTTAAAAAAAATAACAAAAATAAATCATGTTTAAAAAAATCGTGTTTTGTTTATTATAATAATAACTATTATTATTATTTACATACCATTATTATTATTATTATTATTATTATTATTATTATTATTATTATTATTATTATTATTATTATTAATTTGGGTTTTGTAATCTTTTATTTTAAAGTTCTTATTATCAAATTTTATTTTATTTGTGCATTTTTCAACCATTTCATTTACTCTTTTTCACGACTTGTATAATTTGTTTTTGTTTTATTTTGCATTTCAACTGTTTTTTTCTATTATTGTTTTACTCTTTTCACGTTGTTACATTTAAATACAATTTTATACGAAGTATTAAAAAAAAAAAGATTTATGTGATGCACTATATTTATACTTTGAAGATAATAAATTTTGAAATAACAACATTATAACTTCAACGCATCATAAAATAAAATTAAAATTGTGATGCACAATAATTTATAACTATGATGCACTAAGATTTATGCAATAATAAATGTTTATTGCATATCCAAAAGTCGGAGCTATAACTCTAATGCACCATATATCATAACTCTGATGCACCATTTTTTAATTCAATAACGATTTATATAGTAAATTTGAAAGTCGAAGCATGATATTTAAACACACGATGCATGATATTTAAACAATCGATGTATCATATTTAAAGAAAATTAGTGTATCATAGTTTACAATGTTGGTAAACACAATAATAATTTATTCTAAAAGTGTTAGCAAATTTTAGTTATTAGATTTATTATTATTAATTTTGATAAAAGTTTAGAAAAAATATTAACAAAAAAAGTTTAGAAAAATTTGGATGGTGAACAATGAATTAAAAAGTGGAGATATAGATGACAATTAATACTTCCTCGTTAGTTTCTCTCGCTTCTCTCATTTGTACCTTACTAATAATATTTACAACAATAATATATAACTATCAAACAAAGTATGATAACTAAAATTGTTATTTAAATAATGATTATAATAGTTTCGTATAATTATCAAACAAAGTATGATAATTGAACCGTTATATGAATCGATGTTACATAATTGAAACTATATGAAAATAGGTATAATGTTGCAATTGAGTTAATAATTTGAAAAGTTAGTTCAACAAAAAACTAATAACTAAAAAGAGTATAACATATATATATACTAGGAAAACTTAAGAGCTGTGCTACGCACATCCCACAAGTGCTAAAGTATGGTTCGTTAAAACTAAAAATTGAAAACATATCGAATGATAAATCTCTCTTTCTTCTTTCTCTTTCTTCTTTCTTTTCTATCTATGTACTAACTTAGAATCACATTGTAATTGCATAAATTCAACAGGTGCCAAAAAAAAGTTACGAGTGAACCATTAGCCCTTCAGAGTCACCAGCTTTCTGCCTTTCTCTCTAAGTTATATTTGCGGCAACCCATATAAGCGTTTCTCTCACCACCTAAGAATGTGCATGCAAAAAACAAAAAATAAAAGTTTATACAAAATTACTATTAGTATATTACAACAAAGTTGGAAGAAATGAAAAAACCACAGAATAGTTCTACTCGATCTATTATAACGCTATTGTTTAAAATGTATATAAATGTAGTGCAAAATGTTACACCTGAGCATATAGCTACCCAGTTGGTAGACATGCTAAAATCGTTTATCTAAGATCCAATTGCTAGTTGAATTATCCTTCATGATTTGAAACAATGATAACATGTACCAAATTGTAACACCCCAAATATTATAGTGTATATTTGAAGTAGTAATATTATTATTGTAAAATTTTAAAGTTATCTTGTAAGTTAGTTAATAGTTAAATTGTAGTTAACTTTTGAGGGGTTCTTTATATCATATCATGAAAGTAGAGGGGTGTAATATGAAAGTATGCTTAATTAAATCCTTTTTCTTGAATAATCTGGAGAAAATATACACAGTATCTGTGTGTGTGTGTCGTGCGTAATACACAGGAGAGGGAGGAAGAGCCAAAACTCCAATTTATCAAATTGAAGCCCTAATGCTATGTGTTTTTGCTTCAAATTTCGTATTAAGCATCCCTGAAGTAAGTACTATCATCTAACATCTTCAATTTGTAGTTTTGATTAGTTTTACATAAACCCTAAAAGTGGGTTTTGTTAATTGGTTAAGAAATTGGAAGTATGTATCTTAATTGATGCTTGTAGTATGAAAAGGAGTATATATGATGTTAGAAATGATGAATATTGTGATGAGCCCTAATTGGATTTATGAGAAAAGGCTAAGTTATTGAGTTAATTTATGAGTAGTTGTTCATATTGAGTATTATGTAGTAATTGGTATATATAAATTAGTAGTTATTGATTAGTTCATGAAGAACCCTAAATTGGATTTTGTGGAACTTTGTTAGTTTTGAAAGTAAGTATGTTTAAAGATGATTAGAAATATGATTTGTGTTTTTGAGGGAATTCATGGGTTTTATTAAATCCTTATGAATTCAAGGAATAAGTTTGAAAATATAATTAGAAGTGTTAATAAAGTATGATTATGATTTCATGAGTTAGTAATAACTTAAATGATTCGTAGTTGAAAGAATTGTATAGTATGATAAGAATTATGAAAGTGTAACTAGTTAGCTTAGTTAAAGTAAAAGAAAGTTAATTAAAAAAAAAGAGATATTACATGATTATTAGTGAAAGTGTGATTAGTTGTTCTTAATTGTGTTGTGTGTTCATGTGTTAGATGTTAAAGATGTGACATCTTCAATTGGTCAATTAGCCACAAGTTGTTCAATTCATCAAAGTGAGTTACATATAGATTAAATGATCATTGATTGTGTACTCCAAATTGCACCAGTGCAATGGGTTTACATAATCAATGAGTTTGATGAGTTATATTTTATTTAATGATGATTGTTAATCATTATTCCTAGTTGTGATTAGATTGATTAGTAACTTGTTTATTTGCATGAAAAGAAGTGAAATGAAAATAGTAAAGATTAGATGTGATTATAATAGTTAGTATATATATCAGTAATGATTATGATTAGATTGAATTGTTCATTGTTGCTTAATTGTAATAATTACAAGTTATGATAATTAGTTGAAAGAAGTTGAAAGCAGTGGTTATGTGATAATAGATGATTAGATTTGCTAACTTATGTTAGCAGCTGCATCGATTAGATTAGCTAACCAAGGTTAGCTATGTGATTAGAATTCGCTAGCTCATGTTAGCCAATGTGACTAGACTAGCTAACTGAGGTTAGTTAGTGTGATTAGTGTAGCTAATTTAATTTAGCTACAATTGCGATTAGATGATCAGATATTGAAGAATAGATCGTTAGCAGGAAGATGAAAATAGAACGGAGTAGAGCAAGCATTGTTCGGTAATAGTAAATTATGCAAATATATATTATTAATATTTGTTATATATGGACTAGTTTAGAAATCAGTTATTTAATTGATTATGTACTCATTAA
The DNA here is from genome assembly GCA_963422505.1 of Pseudognaphalium luteoalbum. Lineage (NCBI taxonomy): Eukaryota > Viridiplantae > Streptophyta > Magnoliopsida > Asterales > Asteraceae > Pseudognaphalium > Pseudognaphalium luteoalbum. Next base: position 77,519,991 of record OY730196.1, read on the forward strand.
GCTTTATGCTTATCAGTTATGTGTTCATGTTGTAGGTACTTGGTTTGGTTGAGGCAAATGGATAGAAGTTATAAATGTTGCTTGCTAAAAGATAGAATGGATAAGGAGCTTGCTTTATGGTTAGCTAAGCTTCTCATTCTTTTAAATAATCGTTTTGATTAGCCATTGTGTAAATCGCCCAAAAAGAGTTTTATGACACTTGTTATGTAAGTCTTTGACTTAGTAAAGTCAAAATGAAAAGAAAAGAAGAAAGGATTAGTAACCATCTATGTATCATAAATGGTAAAGAATTTGATTAGTGTAAAGTATTGAAAATGTGTTTAGGTTGGTGCTAGTGTTGACTCATAGTCAACTATGTTGAATTGGTCAAATGTGAGTGAAAGATGTAAGTGAAAGAGTTAAAATAGCCTTGAAGGAAGAAGCGGGTCAAAAGTGTCTAAATGGGCACATTCTGGGTCAAAGAGTCAAAACAATTCATGGTATAGATATGACACTTGTTGCTATTGCCTTAAGTGTCAAATATATAGTAGAAAATATTGGTAAAGTATGAAAGTCAGTCACCATATGGTTTGTGTTTTGACATGTCAATAGAAAGTGTTCAAAATGGTCCGAAATTGGATTATAACTCAGATTTTGAGTTAATGGGTATTTTGAAAAAGTGTAAAAATGGAAAGTTACATTTTGGCATAGTAGAAGTGCCTGCAAAATTTCAAAGTCAAACTCTAAACGAGTAAAAAGTTATGCGCGCTTGAAGTTGGCTAAAAAGTTGACTTTTGCTGACTTCCAAAATTAGGCATAGCCACGCGATCCCAAAGAAATTTTCTGGATCGCATGAGTCAGTGCAATTTGTGATCAGAAAAATTTGTTCTTAGCTACGCGATCCCAAAAATTTTTCTGGATCGCGTATGACAGTGTAATTTCGTAACAGAAAGTTTTTCAAGTGCTTACGCGATCCAATTTCTTTCCAGGATCGCGTATAAATATAGAAAATGAATATTTTAGTTTTTAAAAGCCCATTTTAGCTATGGAACTTTATTATAGATCAAGCATATAAATGGAGTAGTTGTGGGATATTGTCAAAAGCGTAAAAAAAAAAATTCAGATTTCAGGGCGTTTCACAAATGCAATGACTATCATATGTGTAATTGATCTAGTTGTGAAGAGGACTGAACATGAAAACTTACAGTGGTTTGTTTTGACTCCTCATCATTGTCGTATGGCTCAAAACAGTTGCCATCTCCAAATCCCCTTCTTGCAGTCTAATTTACCACTATAATGATGATAAGTTGATAACATGCATTCTTAAATCAATTTAAAAAAAAAAAGTAATACACAAAGCCTAAATAAACATGATGTTATCTGATATTTTCTTCCAAAACAAATAATGATTCTTCCCATTTAACAAGCTTTTTTTATGATAGACCATTTAACGACTTCTATTCCATGACTGAGTTATAGATCGAAAGTTCAAGGAAACACTGTGGTACTCTAGCTTAAAGAAATAAGATTATGTATATATATATTACATTAAGCCATTCAATTTATGTCTTCTGCATATCATAAGCTCACACATTGTGTAGAATGCTATGAAGTAGATTATTGCAGAGTTGTTTGGTCAACAACAATTCAACCTAACTTTAGCATCCTTTAGAAGGAAAAAAAATCAATCTTTTTTTCAAACAATAAAATGGAACAATATCATGATCATTATCCCTATAATCAACATGACAACATAATTAATGCTATATTAGATAACTAACACTTTTTAATTTTGGGATTCAAAAATGACTAACGAAGCTATTCGATAAAATGAACAAACTCGTTTGGATAGGAAACATGTGTTAATTTTATAAGTTACGTAGAGCGAGATCAATTTTACAGATTCGAGCTTCTTATAATCGCTCTAGCTAGTAAATCAATGTCACAAAAGCAACCTAATTACATAGATATGTGAACCCATTGATGAACAAAAGATCATGCGACATGGTTTAGAAACTTACTAAGGGCCATATGATGATATGGTTGAATAGAAAACCATCTGGTGCTCCAAAACAGGGTCACCCTGCATAATTTACTTGAGAAAATATATCGATCATGTTGTCAACATAACACTGAAAGAAAAAGGAAAGTTAATTAGCGTAAAGTATTAAAGAACCAAGTTGAATAAAAAACGTATGCATTGGCATGTATTTCAACTACATCAATTTATAAACGCAATCTCCATCTTGTAGTTTCATGTATATAATGATTCATAAAACTGTTGGATTGAATAGCAAAATTGAAAAGGGCTACTCATACAGTGTTTGGGATAAATAAAAATAACATGTTTACAAACTTGTTGAATTGCTGCTGCAATTTTCTTTTGTCATTCCACCTTAAGTATGTATGGGATACTATACAAATGAAAACAAAAATGATGCCCGATTTACTAACAATAATGACATGGATTTTACTTATGTTGGTATATAAATAAATGGATAACAAATAAAGAAGACGTAGAAGTTTAACGTTGTATGGAACTTTTTTGTTTACCTTCGTAGCTCTCGTTAATTGCCGACATAACTCAAATGGCCAATGGGGAAGGTTTGTTAAAAGGTCGTTGTGGCCAATCTATCTTGAAGTTTAGCATGAGAAACCCTAGATTAAGAAAAACCTAATAAACAAAGTAATTGAGAATTTGAAATTACATGAGATAAAAAAGAAGATACAAGAATTATACCTGACAATATAAGTTACTCTAAGATTGTGATATCCATTTTGAATCAGAGGTGATGGTAAAAGCTTGTTCTACTGTTCATCAGAGAGGAGAAGGGAAAAAATTGAGGATTTAAGTAAATGAACATGGAAGATTATATTATACAAGAAATTAGTGGGGATTAGGTGTCCAACATTTAGTGTGATGACGTGTCTTAATGTTAAGCCTACTAAAAGTTGATTGTGTTTTAAGATTATTGATATCGCGTAAAAAGTCACGTTTTTACTACCGATATCTCTCTCATTCTGGAACGATTCTTGGCACTTTAACTCAAAAACATTACAAACCAATAGTATTATGCCAAGATGGTCAAAACAAGGTCGCACGATAAAAATCAAGCAAAACGGATGTAAAACAAAGATTCCACGCACGTTTGAAGATTCAAGACATCAAAACGAGATTTCAAGAAAAAAGAGCCCATCACCAACATCTATTTGACCCAAGATGTTCGTTTTCAAATTACGAATCCAACAGAAGAAGAATCAACAAAAACGGACGAAGAATGAAGATTCTACGCACTCCGGAAGATCCAAATGATTCGTACGACACATCTAAATTCAGAGAAATATTTTTGGGATTTCTTTTCATCAAAAGCTTCGTTTTTGAATTACGAATCCAACGCAAAAAGAATCAACGCAAACGGATGCATAACGAAGAAAACACGCACGAATCGAGAAACGAAGCAACGGGCAGCGGGCTGGTGCAGGTAGCAGCCAGCCGTCGCCGGCCACCACCTGGCCGCCGCCGGCTGCCACCCCCCATATGGATTGCGCTTTTTTGTCCTTTCGCATACCCGGTGCTAGACCTTTTCTTGCTTTTCGTACCTGGTGCCACCGCCTTTTTCACCTTTTCGTACTTGGTGCCACTACCTTTTCCACCTTTTGCTATTGTGAGCTTCCACTTGCTAACATGCACCAAAACTCTCCTATAAATAGGAGGCATGAGGCTCATTTGAAAGACACACCAAGGGCACTAGGATACTTACATACCTAGGCACTTTTATACTTTCTTCTAGCTTTTCTTTCTTTCTTTATTTTAAATTAGTATTAGGCTAGTTAAAATAGAAGCAAGGAACGTGCTTGTAATCCTTGGTGAGGAACGCATTTGTAATCGTTGGTGTACGCTTGGAGCAACTCTTATTAATTCAAGTCTACTCCTTCTCGCATATTAATCTCGGTTATTTCTATCCTTATCTATCTTGATTAAATATATATACTTTAATTATGCTAGAGATAGTTTATGCCATGATTAGCGAGTAGATTACTATTGTATTTGTTGTGATGTAGTTAGCATATATAATTGTGGGATGACTTTAAATACGTCGTGAAATAATATGACGGCCCCTATTCGACTGTTTACTCGGTATAGTGCTGGAAATGCTTTTAAGCAAAGTACATACGTATGGAAGCCGGTAACGACCGAAGGTAGTTGTCTTATGGATCGACATTATAAAACGGAAACTTTATGAACGGACTTATCTTATGATTTTAAACCTGAAACTTACATTCGCCTTTCGATTAACAAACGTGATTGTAACCTTGTAAAGAGGAGTCGCGAACCTTACTACTTGGTCAATAGTTATCTGTGTAAAACTATGGTTTCGATTGTAACATTATGCGCGCATCATAAAATGCAATGTGATTACGTGGAATTGCCATGAGTACTTTACACTTAAAATCACAATGTACTTATCATGTAAAAATCGTGAAGCAATTGAATCCGCAATGGAAACATCGATAAACGATTAAATACATTGTGGACTACCATAGCATTTTTTGACATGGTCTGGGTTTAACTTTATGCAAAAAGCCGTCAACATTTTAATTATTGCTTTAATTAGATTAGTTAGTTTGGATTAGATTAGGTAGGCTATAGGCTAAATAACCATTTACGAAAACCTAGGGATTTGTTAATTTTATTGAGAAAGGCAAGTTTAAAATCCAACTTAAATCGATACTTTTTCTTAATCTATGAAATTTAAAGTAAGGTACGCAAGAAACCTCAACACTTTCTGATAAGCATCAAATAGATAGTATATTTTATAGTAATTTATCCCTATATTTATATACATTTTAATGCATTTATATGATTTTAGATACTTATTTCGTTAATATTTGCAGAGATGTATTTTAATTGAAGAATTGAAGAAAGGAACGAAAAAGAAGCAAAAATGAAAAAACCCCGAAGAGAATAAAGACTTGAAGAATGGGCTAAGAAAAGATTTTATAAAGAAGATAGCTCAAAAATGGAGTGATAACATCAAATAGGTGTTTCAAATAAAGCTTGGATGAAAAGGAGCAGAATTTAGATCAAAAACTGAAGAAAAGTGTAAATGCTGAGTTTTCTGCTATGCGTTAGTATTTTGGCTATAACTTCCTCATACGAAGTCCATATGAGTTGATTCAAGCGGCCAAATTTAGCTAACACATAGAGCTACAACATATCCAAAATTCAGATTATTTGGAGAAAAACTCAACCGCCGGTTGGGCCTTTCAACCGGCGGTTGGATCGAAAATTCTAGAAAACAGTGGAAACGAAGAGTTGTACTTGGACACAAAGTAACCAACCGCCGGTTAGACCTTTCAACCGCCGGTTGGGTGCCGACTTCAGCTATTATAAATAGAAAACTCATTCCAGCTTCAAGGGGTATACCATATACGATTCTGAGAATAAAAATTCGAAAGTTAGGGTTTTAGGTCGACTATAGGTACGAATTTGGAGGCTAAGGAGCTAGGGTTTGAAGGTTTTTAACCCTAGGAAAAGCTAGTTCGTCAGTTGGTTCAGTTTCTTTATCCTTGTAACTTTATTACTCTTTTGGGTTATTTTGGATATTGTTTATTTGAATTAATTGCTTGTTAGATTTTCATTATAAATGTTTAAATGTATGTTTATTTAGTTTATTATATGAATTATATGTTTATGTTGGAACTATATTATTGAATATTATTATGCAAGAATTCTGTGTTATATTATATTAATGATCATAATTAACTGATTTATAGATAAACTTTATTACTCTTTTGGGTTTTTAAATTAAGTGATTATGTTTCATTAAATGTTAAGTAGCAATAATATGTTGATAGATCTTAATAAATAGTGATACTTTACATACCCTTTGACTGTATTGCTATATGAAAATTATCTTAATCTTTGTGGTTTTCTACATTAGTAAATCACAATAATAATAGCCAACATGCAAATAGACATAAGTTAATATAATAAGTTTAATAAATAATAGTTTAAATAGTCATAATCTTCTATCCAATTGAGTATTCTTAAGTTGTTCCTTAAAACTTATCTATTAAGAATCTGTATCAATTATAAATATGTTCGATCGGAACTAAAACGTCCCCCTATCTTGTATATTATTGTAAAATTGTATATTAATTGTAATAATTGTAATTAGAATAAATAAATAGTTAGTTATAGATTAAATCACGTTCCCTGTGTTCGAATCTGGACTTACTTATAAAGCTATATTCTAGGATCAGGATAACACTTGCCTGAATTGTGTGATAGTATTATTTAGTATTTCCTTATTTAAAACTTGTGATTATAATTGTCTATACTTAGCACACATCAAGTTTTTATTTAGTTTTTATTATCTTTTCTTTTCTACTCTTTTTCTTTTTCTCTTAGTTTATCAGATATGTACCAACCCATGAATAATATTCCATTAATTTCTCAAAACTCGAGAAACTATCATATGAATAAAGATATTGCCAACATGACGATTGAGGAGTATATGAAAAGATTTCCTTCTGATGTTTTCACAAGTTTATCCGAACCATCGAGTGTGAGAGCTTCACAATTTATGGAAGCTCCAAGTAAAAGAACAGAAGAGACCGAAACTCTTGATCACAGTGGAGGAATCTCCATTCAGCAATTTGAAGGGATTAATAATCAAATCAATAAGTATACTCAATTTTCCGAATCCTTATTTTCTAACAAAATTCTTAGTGAATTTAAACAAGAAGAAGATTTGACGGTAGATTGGTCGTTATCACCTAAATTTGATCACTACGATCCTGACGAGGAGATACTTGAATTGGAAAACCAGAATGGGGTGATGACAGAAGAGGAAATGATGACGATTATTGATGAATTTTTATCCTTATACCCGGAGGTGAAACATTTTAAGGAAAATGATCAAACATTAGTAAGGATTGAAAAAGATACCAAAGACAAATTTGCGTTAATCAGATATTAAACCATAATTGGATCAAAACACTGTCTATAGTGGAAATTCAAACGAAGGTTGAGTTTATACAACCAACGTGTAACAACTCGTACTTAGGCGTATTAATATACCCTAATATTTTGTGTAATTACTCGTAATTAGTGTGTAATAGAACTAAGTTACTTGTAATAAAACGTATATTGGATATACACCTGTACGTAGTAAATTGATATTACGCGATTTTCTCGGATGGATTTCCGAAACTCCGGCCGTTGGTGACCCCTTTTTCGTATGACTTGTAAACCTATTTTAAAGCTAAAATAGTCATTATTTACTTGGTATTATTATTATATAATATAATACGTGAAAACATTCTACGTGTAATATAAAACATGACGTACGCGAGAAAATACGCAAATCGAGTTCAACACCTGAATGAGAACCAAAATATGTCTTAGATACTTAAGGAAAGTATTCTAAAAATACTTAATCATCCCAAATACCATTTACATATCAAGAATATACACGAAGAATCAAACGTTAATTATTAACTTTTAAACCGCGCGATTTAACGTCTAACCGACAAATAAACGTAACCCGAACTCGAGGGCCAAGACCCGAGCCCAACCCTTGATGGACTGAGCTCAGGCCCCGGCCCGTCACAGCTCCAATCGGCCCAAAGAGCCCAAGGAGGGCAGCCCTAAACTTCTCCACACTCAAACCACATACTCTTCCTTTTGATTTTCATTTCACATGACACACTCTCTCACTACACTCACTTTTCTCTACAACTTCTCACTAAAAGTAAACTGAAATCAGTCACCCTCTCTCTAAAAATATCATCCAAGAACACCCAAATTCTAATCTCACAAATCTAGTGCCAACTTACACGTTTTTAACAAGAAGAAACAAGAAGAACACACAGCCGAAGCAGCTGCTACTCCTTCTCCTATTTTCTGTCCTAAATCGACTTTCGGTTGTAAGTATTTCAAAAAACTTTGCTCTCAACTCCTTGGATGATGTTAAACTACATTCTAGTACTTTGTTTCAGCTTGATTATGTCCAAAATCATACTAAAATCGTGAAGAACATGCTATTAACCCCTGGATAAAAGTTTTACCCACTGGATAATAATTTAGATCGACTTAGATCGGTCATAACCGAACCAAAACTTGATGAAATCTAACGTTTCTTAGCTCTAAATTGAAGTATTTTGAGTCTACTTTACAAATATGTAAGCCTTACGATCCAACTCAGTCGTTTTCCATTTTTAATAAGTCAAATAAAGTACAATAGCAGGTCTGTACTATCTGACCAGAAACTCTGGTCAACTTGAAAAAATTATATCTCGAGTGTCGTTTGACCATTTTGAACGTAAAAATATGTTTTGGAAAGCTAAGACATAAGGGAACATTATATAAAAATTCCATGAATTATTGTTAAGTTTTACTTAATCGAATAATTACTTCAAATCAGACCAAAAACCTTGACATTCTGTCCGTGAATAAAGCATTCCGTGAATACCACATTGTCGGATAAGAAATGCGTGAATATCATTATCGTATGAACAATCATCCGTGAATCACACCTATTGTCACATGAATAGTACTCCGTGAAACACTATTGTCGGATAAAAACTTAATTGTCGGATAACTTAATTCTCGGATAATCTTATTAATGTCGTATATGTAATTGACGGAGTATTTAGCCATTGTCGGATGAATAAACATAAGTAAACCTTATTGTCGCATGGTATCGTCAATTAGATAATCACGGACATATATATATAAGTATTGTCGCACACATTGTTCTTCAAAACATATATATGACCATAAGAAAACCTTACGGAAAATTTACAACTAAAACTAAACGTATCACCAACGGGCCGTACACGTTTCCAAACTATAGACAGAACATGCCAACAAATCAAAGTGTTTGGACATAACTAGTGGAATGAACACTAGCATGGATGGTCTTACGAGACATCTACTTACACAACCTTATATGCTTAGGGCATTAGAGGGTTGCGGGTTCAGGGAACCTACGGACTACAACACCACGTTTATTGAATTAAACACTTGCTGGCTCGACTCAGGTGAGTCTTACAACCCCACTTTTTACTGTTTTACTATTGGGGTGAGATATATTGCTTGCTTTTATGAACACAAGTACTGAATTACATATTTACCAAACGGAATTGCATGAGTTTTTCTCACCATTTATTTGGGGAAGTCCCTCCATCATATATCGTTAGTTATGGTACTTAAGCGCGAACACTAGTTAATGGATCCATTAGGGAAATGACCCTCCCCGCCCGCGGTCCGGGCGACTACTAATTCGTTACTCAGCTTGCTCCGTTCGGGCATGTCTCGGGGGCAAACACATTACTTACGGGTTAAGCTTCGATTATGAGCCTCATGGCAATGGTAAACTTACTTGCTTTGCAGGATGGCAAAGGCACGATTTTACGCCTTCGGGCACTACTGATGATAAAACCTTATGTTCAAAACTGTTATTACTTACAAACCTGTGAGATTCACCAACCATTTTGGTTGACCTGTTTTAGCTTTATATCTCAGGTACACCACAGCAGTAGGACTGCTCACCCTGAGGGAGAAACTATAGCTCGAGTCACATGCATACAAATTTGGAGATTCTGTCGCATTATTTTGCTATAAGGGTTATGTAATAGAATCTCTAGGAAAACATATTTTGAACTCCGAGCTTGTACTTTAATTACAACTAATGTAATACTTTGAGTATTAATGTATAATGTTTGCATATAGATGTCGTTTACTTTTCCTTTGTGCTGTGATTATTGATTAGTAACACCCAAAGCTTGCTTCCGCGCATCAGTAAAATTTGGGGGTGTTACAGATTGGTATCAGAGCCTAAGGTTATAGTGAACTAGGTTGCATTTAGTGAGCCTAGACTATGACCGTTAGGCAGTATTCCTTATTAAGTATGATTAGGTTCAGTGACTACATGATATTGGTTTAATTTAACATAGCCTGATCAACTATGTACAATTAAAGGAATATGATGTGAGATCTGAAAAGAATCATGACTGAAACGGGTACACTAGTTGACTCTGACCACGAGAGAAACCGGGACTCAAACATGTCTGTGATTAGACACCCTAGGCTATTATGTGATATATACTTATATACATAGATAGGCCTTACTTCTGTTCGATATCTTAGGCTGTGTTACGTAAGCCTTACTATTTCTAACTCCTTGCCTCTGAATGGCAAACACGCCACGCAATACGTCATGCACCCCTCCGAAACATTTCGAATCAATATCAAATTCAATTATCTAACTCCATCATTCTCCTTTGACGGAAACACTAGTGTGATGTAGTATATCATCACCACTTCGTGTCTGTATTGATAATGATCAACATTGTCATGACAGAAATCTTACAATTTTCTCCACCTTTTATTCCGAAAACCATGCCGCCACGTAAGCAAATGTACTCCGAGGCCGACCTCAACCGAATCTCATCGCAAAGGGTAGCCGAAGCATTAGCTGCCGAACAGTCACGAAAAAGCGAAGACACCACAAACACGGGCACCACTCCCACTCCTACTACCAAACCTTGCACCTATAAGGAGTTCAGAGGCTGTGGACCTCACGAATTCAAGGGTACAGAAGGGGCAATCGGTCTAGTACGCTGGATCGAGAAGATAGAATCTGTATTCCTCATCTGTAACTGCGCTGAAGAAGACAAGGTCAAGTTCTCGGCTTGCACTTTTTCTGACATCGCCCTAACATGGTGGAATACCTATGCCCAAACTGTGGGCATTGCTACTGCCTATAAACTTCCATGGGAAGAAATGAAAAACATGCTAAGGAATGAGTACTGTCCCAGAGAGGAACTGAAGCAGCTAGAAATAGAATTCTAGAATCACAAGATGCAGGGTGATGATATCACCGGATACACCAACTGCTTCCACCAACTGGCACTTCTGTGCCCAACCATGGTCGATCCTGAGTACAAGAGGATCGAGAAATACGTTGATGGACTTCCCAACAGGATCCAAGACCTGGTAACTTCATCCAAACCAGGAACCATTCAAAGAGCCATCCGTATGGCCCATGAACTCACGGCAAACTCTGTCCGCCGTGGAACCACCTCTTCAGTTGACGGAAATCACAAACGCAAATGGGAAGGAAATCCCAACCAAACCAACAAAACCAACACCAAAAAGCCTGAGCCTATTAAGGCTTATTCCTCTGGATCTGCTGAACCAAAAGGGTACGTTGGAACAAACCCTATTGCACCAAATGCAACCGCCATCACGACGGTTCTTGCCCATGTGCCAAGTGCAAACGGTTCGGGCATCTAACCAAGGACTGCCGAGCCAACATCCCTACTCCCAACACCAATGCATCAAAGACCTGCTTTGAGTGCGGAAATCCCGGGCATTTTAAGAGAGATTGTCCTACGCTGAAAAACAACAACCCTGCTCGCGGCAGAGCATTTGTCATCCAGGCTGGGGAAGCCAGACAGGACCCGAATGTTATGACAGGTACTTTCCTTCTCAACAACCTTACCGTTTCAGTATTATTTGATACCGGGGCTGATAGAAGCTTCATTTCTGAGAAATTTAGCCCATTACTTGATACCACACCTTCTGCCTTAGATGCTAAATACATTATAGAGCTAGCTAACGGCAATCTGATTGAGACTGATAGCATTATACGTGATTGTACCCTAAATCTCTCGAACGAACTCTTTTCCATCGAATTGATACCCGTAGAAATTGGCAGCTTTGATATTATCATCGTCGGTATGGATTGGTTATCCAAACACCGAGCTGAAATAGTCTGTTATGACAAACTCGTTCGTATACCTCTTGTCTCCGGTGGAACCCTAGTCCTACAAGGGGAGACCGGTAGACGAAGCCTGAATATCATATCGTGCATGAAAACTAGAAAATACCTACGAAAGGGGTATCAAGCCATCCTCGCACACATCACTGAAAAGAAGTTGGAGGAGAAGCGACTTGAGGATGTGCCTATTGTGCGGGATTTCCCGGGAGTCTTTCCTGAGGACTTGCCTGGACTTCCGCCACTCAGACAAATCGAATTCCAAATTGAACTTGTGCCAGGGGCTGCACCCGTGGCACGAGCTCCGTATCGACTAGCACCTTCCGAAATGCAGGAGTTGTCTAACCAATTACAGGAACTCCTGGATAGAGGATTCATTCGACCGAGTTCTTCACCTCGGGGAGCTCCGGTCCTTTTCGTGAAAAAGAAGGATGGATCGTTCCGTATGTGTATCGATTACCGAGAGCTGAATAAGCTAACTATCAAGAATCGGTATCCACTTCCTAGAATTGACAACCTGTTTGATCAACTCCAGGGATCGAGTGTTTACTCAAAAATCGACCTGCGACCAGGTTATCACCAACTCCAAGTTCGTGACGATGATATTCCAAAAACAACCTTCAGAACTCGCTATGGGCATTACGAATTCCAAGTGATGCCTTTCGGTTTAACCAACGCACCGGCAGTATTCATGGACCTTATGAATCGGGTGTGTAAACCTTATCTTGACAAATTTGTCATCGTCTTCATTGATGACATTCTGATTTACTCGCGCAATGAAAATGAACACGCGCAACACCTGAAAACCGTTCTGGAACTTCTCAAACACGAAAAGCTATATGCCAAATTCTCTAAATGTGAATTCTGAATCCAATCCGTTCAATTCCTTGGACACGTCATCGACAACCAGGGAATCCATGTTGACCCCGCCAAGATTGAGGCAATCAAGGGCTGTGAGCCACCAACCACCTCAACCGAAGTGAGACAATTCTTAGGTCTCGCTGGGTATTACCGTCGATTCATTGAGAACTTTTCGAAGATAGCTCAACCTCTCACTGCACTAACTCAAAAGGAAAAGAAGTTCGATTGGACTGACAAGCAAAAGTCAGCTTTCCAGCTACTCAAGCAAAAACTCTGCAGTGCACCCATATTATCCTTACCCGAAGGCAACGATGACTTCGTGGTATACTGTGATGCATCACACCAAGGTCTCGGTTGCGTACTAATGCAGCGAGACAAGGTCATTGCTTATGCTTCCCGACAACTCAAAATCCACGAAAAGAATTACACAACCCATGACTTAGAATTGGGAGCAGTTGTGTTCGCTCTCAAAATCTGGAGACATTACTTATACGGTACCAAGTGTACAATTTTCACTGATCACAAAAGCCTCCAACACATCTTCGATCAAAAGGATCTAAACATGCGGCAACGTCGATGGGTCGAGTTGCTTACCGATTACGATTGCGAGATACGCTACCACCCGGGCAAGGCCAATGTTGTGGCCGATGCTCTAAGCCGTAAGGAACGAGTGAAACCCCTGCGAGTCCGAGCACTCGTCATGACTGTACACAACTACTTGATAACCCAAATCCTTATCGCCCAACTCGAGGCACTTAAAGCTGAAAACGTGAAACACGAGGCCTTGCGAGGCATGGATAAGCAGTTCAAAACCAAACCAAACGGCGCCAAGTACTTCTCAAACCGAATCTGGTTACCAAGCTATGGAAACCTGCGAGACTTAGTAATGGACGAGGCACATAAGTCCAAATACTCTATACACCCCAGTGCCGACAAAATGTACCACGGCATCAAGGAGTTGTACTGGTAGCCCAACATGAAAGGCGACATTGCCACCTACGTTGGCAAGTGTCTGACCTGTGCTAAAGTTAAAGCCGAGCACCAGAAACCTTCCGGCCTATTACACCAACCTGAAATCCCCGAATGGAAATGGGAGCAAATCACCATGGATTTCATTACTAAACTCCCGAAAACCTCCAGCGGTTGCGATACCATCTGGGTAATCGTGGACCGACTCACTAAATCTGCTCATTTCCTAGCTATTAAGGAAACTGATAAAATGGAGCGTTTGACACGGATCTACCTCAAAGAAATCGTGTCAAGACATGGCGTTCCTATCTCAATCATCTCGGATCGAGATGCTCGATTTACTTCTCGCTTCTGGCAAACATTACAGAAATCTCTTGGTACTCGTCTGGACATGAGTACTGCTTACCACCCTCAAACCGACGGCCAGAGCGAACGAACCATACAAACACTGGAAGATATGCTACGAGCTTGCGTAGTTGATTTCGGTAAAAACTGGGAAGATCACTTACCATTGTGTGAGTTTTCCTACAACCACAGCTACCACACCAGCATTAAAGCTGCACCTTTCGAGGCACTGTACGGTCCTAAGTGCCGGTCCCCTATCTGTTGGACCGAGGTGGGAGATGCACAACTCACCGGTCCCGAAATCTTACACGAGACCACCGAAAAGATTGTCAACATCCAAAACCGACTGAAAGCCGCGCGTGATCGTCAGAAAAGTTATGCTGACGTGAGACGCAAACACCTCGAATTTGAAGTCGGAGACAAAGTACTCCTTAAGGTGTCACCTTGGAAGGGTGTCATTCGTTTCGGAAAACGCGGGAAATTGAACCCTAGATATATCGGACCATTCAAAATCCTTGAGAGGATTGGTCCCGTGGCGTACCATTTACAATTACCCGCTGAGCTTAGCAACGTACATAGTACATTCCACATTTCTAATCTGAAGAAATGTCTATCCGATGAAACTCTGATTATACCCCTCGATGAAATACACATTGATGACAAATTACACTTTGTCGAGGAACCTGTTGAGATCATGGACCGCGAGGTCAAACGCTTGAAACAGAGCCGTATTCCTATTGTCAAAACCCGTTGGAATTCTAGGCGAGGCCCTGAATTCACTTGGGAACGAGAAGATCAAATGCGCGAGAAATACCCACACCTCTTCTCAAACCCCACTCCGACCCCTACTACCACTTAATTTCGGGACGAAATTTCTTTAACAAGGGGAGAATGTAACAACTCGTACTTAGGCGTATTAATATACCCTAATATTGTGTGTAATTACTCGTAATTAGTGTGTAATATAACTAAGTTACTTGTAATAAAACGTATATTGGATATACACCAGTACGTAATAAATTGATATTACGCGATTTTCTCGGATGGATTTCCGAAACTCCGGCTGTTGGTGACCCCTTTTTCGTATGACTTGTAAACCTATTTTAAAGCTAAAATAGTCATTATTTACTTGGTATTATTATTATATAATATAATACGTGAAAACATTCTACGTGTAATATAAAACATGACGTACGCGAGAAAATACGCAAATCGAGTTCAACACCTGAATGAGAACCAAAATATGTCTTAGATACTTAAGGAAAGTATTCTAAAAATACTTAATCATCCCAAATACCATTTACATATCAAGAATATACACGAAGAATCAAACGTTAATTATTAACTTTTAAACCGCGCGATTTAACGTCTAACCGACAAATAAACGTAACCCGAACTCGAGGGCCAAGACCCGAGCCCAACCCTTGATGGACTGAGCTCAGGCCCCGGCCCGTCACAGCTCCAATCGGCCCAAAGAGCCCAAGGAGGGCAGCCCTAAACTTCTCCACACTCAAACCACATACTCTTCCTTTTGATTTTCATTTCACATGACACACTCTCTCACTACACTCACTTTTCTCTACAACTTCTCACTAAAAGTAAACTGAAATCAGTCACCCTCTCTCTAAAAATATCATCCAAGAACACCCAAATTCTAATCTCACAAATCTAGTGCCAACTTACACGTTTTTAACAAGAAGAAACAAGAAGAACACACAGCCGAAGCAGCTGCTACTCCTTCTCCTATTTTCTGTCCTAAATCGACTTTCGGTTGTAAGTATTTCAAAAAACTTTGCTCTCAACTCCTTGGATGATGTTAAACTACATTCTAGTACTTTGTTTCAGCTTGATTATGTCCAAAATCATACTAAAATCGTGAAGAACATGCTATTAACCCCTGGATAAAAGTTTTACCCACTGGATAATAATTTAGATCGACTTAGATCGGTCATAACCGAACCAAAACTTGATGAAATCTAACGTTTCTTAGCTCTAAATTGAAGTATTTTGAGTCTACTTTACAAATATGTAAGCCTTACGATCCAACTCAGTCGTTTTCCATTTTTAATAAGTCAAATAAAGTACAATAGCAGGTCTGTACTATCTGACCAGAAACTCTGGTCAACTTGAAAAAATTATATCTCGAGTGTCGTTTGACCATTTTGAACGTAAAAATATGTTTTGGAAAGCTAAGACATAAGGGAACATTATATAAAAATTCCATGAATTATTGTTAAGTTTTACTTAATCGAATAATTACTTCAAATCAGACCAAAAACCTTGACATTCTGTCCGTGAATAAAGCATTCCGTGAATACCACATTGTCGGATAAGAAATGCGTGAATATCATTATCGTATGAACAATCATCCGTGAATCACACCTATTGTCACATGAATAGTACTCCGTGAAACACTATTGTCGGATAAAAACTTAATTGTCGGATAACTTAATTCTCGGATAATCTTATTAATGTCGTATATGTAATTGACGGAGTATTTAGCCATTGTCGGATGAATAAACATAAGTAAACCTTATTGTCGCATGGTATCGTCAATTAGATAATCACGGACATATATATATAAGTATTGTCGCACACATTGTTCTTCAAAACATATATATGACCATAAGAAAACCTTACGGAAAATTTACAACTAAAACTAAACGTATCACCAACGGGCCGTACACGTTTCCAAACTATAGACAGAACATGCCAACAAATCAAAGTGTTTGGACATAACTAGTGGAATGAACACTAGCATGGATGGTCTTACGAGACATCTACTTACACAACCTTATATGCTTAGGGCATTAGAGGGTTGCGGGTTCAGGGAACCTACGGACTACAACACCACGTTTATTGAATTAAACACTTGCTGGCTCGACTCAGGTGAGTCTTACAACCCCACTTTTTACTGTTTTACTATTGGGGTGAGATATATTGCTTGCTTTTATGAACACAAGTACTGAATTACATATTTACCAAACGGAATTGCATGAGTTTTTCTCACCATTTATTTGGGGAAGTCCCTCCATCATATATCGTTAGTTATGGTACTTAAGCGCGAACACTAGTTAATGGATCCATTAGGGAAATGACCCTCCCCGCCCGCGGTCCGGGCGACTACTAATTCGTTACTCAGCTTGCTCCGTTCGGGCATGTCTCGGGGGCAAACACATTACTTACGGGTTAAGCTTCGATTATGAGCCTCATGGCAATGGTAAACTTACTTGCTTTGCAGGATGGCAAAGGCACGATTTTACGCCTTCGGGCACTACTGATGATAAAACCTTATGTTCAAAACTGTTATTACTTACAAACCTGTGAGATTCACCAACCATTTTGGTTGACCTGTTTTAGCTTTATATCTCAGGTACACCACAGCAGTAGGACTGCTCACCCTGAGGGAGAAACTATAGCTCGAGTCACATGCATACAAATTTGGAGATTCTGTCGCATTATTTTGCTATAAGGGTTATGTAATAGAATCTCTAGGAAAACATATTTTGAACTCCGAGCTTGTACTTTAATTACAACTAATGTAATACTTTGAGTATTAATGTATAATGTTTGCATATAGATGTCGTTTACTTTTCCTTTGTGCTGTGATTATTGATTAGTAACACCCAAAGCTTGCTTCCGCGCATCAGTAAAATTTGGGGGTGTTACACAACGGGTGGAGTATCTGTAAGCACAAGTTTACTTTTTCACCAATATGAAGATCCATTCTGGCACTTCGAACGGAAAGAAAGTTTTTCGCAATTTTTGGAATATTATGGAGCATCTCAGAATGGACATTTACCTGCAATAAATGATAAGTATCTTCGAACTTTACTTTTAATAAATTTACATTTAAATGATATTTATCGATATTACCATCCATGCTTTACACTAAGTGTGGGGAAAGTCAATAGATTTTTAGGTAAGTAAGGTTGGAGTCAAGCTAGTGACTCGAACAAAAACAAGCGCTTCTCGGGAGGCAACCCGTGCTTGTATATTTATGTATACTTATTAGGTGGATTTAGTTTAATTTTTAGTGTGGTTTAATTTAGATTAGTTTTTATTTTTAGTTTGTTCTTAAGAATAGGAATAAGAAACCATAATTATTAGAAAACACTATTGAAATTAGATAAGGCTAAGTAAACAAAATATGATATAAAGGTCGTTATTTTGGAAAACTGCTGCAAGCAACCAACCGACGGTTGATATTGTTAACCGGCGGTTGGGCTGGTTTCTTAAGGTTTCGGCTAAATTGCTTTTAAATTGGGCTGATTCACATGGGCTTTTAAATTGAAATTTTTTTAGCTATAATTACTTGGGCCTATTTTATGGAATAATGGATGGACTTTTATAATAAATTGGGATTTAAAATATGAAGATTTTGACCAATTAAGTTTTGGACTACATTGATTAATTACAACTGGGCCAAAAGATTAAATTTTTAAATTTATCATTTAATTTTCCAACTACTATTTTGATCAAACAATGTGCTTAAAAGATTTTATGATTTTTAAATGTTGGGGTAGATTTTTAAATAAGCTTACTAATTTGGGTTTTGATTTTTAAATTGAGCTTGTTACAAGATGGATTCTTAACAGATTAGGAGCTTCATTATAATCATGAGATGTAGACTTTAAGATTGTTGGATTAACATGTTAAATATATCTTTGGATCTTTAAAAACACAAAGAGGTAAAACTATATTTTTATTTGAAGATCCAGATAATGATTAGATTTTACTAGGTTATTTGATTTTAAGCACTAGATGATTAAATTGAAACACATAGCTTCAAGGATATTAGGCTATAAAATAGAGGTGCTAATAAACTAGTAGTTACTACATGCCATTAAGATTAAAATATATAAGATGTTTATAGATTATTGCTTTGGGATGTAGATGGAATTATTTAATCGACGGTTGATAATGTCAACCAGCGGTTGACTTTATTTGAGGTTAACCTACAAACAACAATGGTTTAAACTTTTGCTACATAATTAGCTTAAGCGGAATGACAATAGTGACAATATTTAATAGTATATGGTTATGTGTTTCTTTCTTATTTTTAATATTTTATTTTTATATTATCTGGTATGTTTAATTTGTTTGTTTGTTTTGCTAGAATTCATAAGTACTTATGAGGATGGAGTATAGTACAACTGAACAATGCATTGAAATTTTTGAAAATTTAATAAGTTTATCTTATTAATTATGAACTTTGTGGGTGTGTTCCCTGGAAACCCTCACGAGACTATAACTCGTCCACTCGGGATACCGAGGGGTTTAAAGGCTTATTGCATACACTAAATGCAATCGTGATTAACTACGAAAGTGTGGATGTTGTACATTATTTTCAAAGATCAAGGAGACAATCAATTTATTCTAGCCGATGATGAATTCAACAACAGTATTGCCCTAGCCGACGACGATTGCTTCTACAGTCAGGGGAGTTTTTCTGTTCTACTTTTTCTTTCCCTTACTTACTTTTGTTTATCAATTTTTATACAATGAGGGCATTGTATACTTTAAGTGTGGGGATAGGGTTCGTAAGAAAAGGAAATGTCTTTAATTAACATTTAAGTTTATATTTGTTCTTAAAGTTTATTAAAATTTAAAATTTCTAAGTGAATAACTAAGTATTTATTAGTTAAAATACTTTTGTTAAAAAATTTGTTTTGTATTTAAAAGTTTAGACTTTAATATGGATTAACTGTTTTGTATATATAACGTAAGCACCTTAATAAGGAATGATATATAATTACATGATATGATGTACTAATAGGCAATCTATATGAAGATTTCTGAATGTTAATAAATTAATAAAAATAACTTGTATATTATTTTATGATACATAATATGATGTATGACATAAAAGTCTTAATTCTTAGATTTATCATGCGATATTTTTATATATCTTTATACTTATGTGAAGACATTTGGGAGTTTACTAATTGTTTCCTCTGTTGTACGTAAGTACAGACCTGGTCTCTAATTATTATTCTTAAAATAAAGCAAAAGGAAGAACAAATTCTTTCAAAATATAAATAAAAATCAAACTAAGTCGCTTTGTTGTACGGCTGTACATACCTGTCACCGCTGGTTTGATTTAAAAATTGCTTTACCTGAATTAAGTTATGTCGCTTTGTTGCATGAAAATGCAGACCTGTCACCAATGTCTTGATTCTTAAAAATGGATTTCATATATTTATTTGGAATATAAGAGTAAATTGCATGATTAAGTTTAAGAGTATATCATATATGAAAATCATAAATAATATATATATTAATAATAATAAAGAGTATATTCAGAAAGTTGAGTATAGATTGTTTAAAGTGGATAAATATATTAGTAATCATTAATGAGCTATATGTTACACAAATAATAATAATTTTTATTTATACATTATAGTTATCCATATTAATTAAATTGTTTAAATTTTTAAGTTATGAAACAGGTTTTTAGTATTGGTATTCTGATTTTTTAATATTAGTTTGATGCTTATTTTAAATTTTATTCAGTATTCTACTTGAGGACAAGCAGAACTTAAGTGTGGGGATATTTGATAAGCATCAAATAGATAGTATATTTTATAGTAATTTATCCCTATATTTATATACATTTTAATGCATTTATATGATTTTAGATACTTATTTCGTTAATATTTGCAGAGATGTATTTTAATTGAAGAATTGAAGAAAGGAATGAAAAAGAAACAAAAATGAAAAAAACCCGAAGAGAATAAAGACTTGAAGAATGGGCTAAGAAAAGATTTTATAAAGAAGATAACTCAAAAATGGAGTGATAACATCAAATAGGTGTTTCAAATAAAGCTTGGATGAAAAGGAGCAGAATTTAGATCAAAAACTGAAGAAAAGTGTAAATGCTGAGTTTTCTGCTATGCGTTAGTATTTTGGCTATAACTTCCTCATACGAAGTCCAAATGAGTTGATTCAAGTGGTCAAATTTAGCTAACACATAGAGCTACAACATATCCAAAATTCAGATTATTTGGAGAAAAACTCAACCGCCGGTTGGGCCTTTCAACCGGCGGTTGGATCAAAATTCTAGAAAACAGTGAAAACGAAGAGTTGTACTTGGACACAAAGTAACCAACCGCCGGTTGGACCTTTCAACCGCCGGTTGGGTGCCGACTTCAGCTATTATAAATAGAAAACTCATTCCAGCTTCAAGGGGTATACCATATACGATTCTGAGAATAAAAATTCGAAAGTTAGGGTTTTAGGTCGACTATAGGTACGAATTTGGAGGCTAAGGAGCTAGGGTTTGAAGGTTTTTAACCCTAGGAAAAGCTAGTTCGTCAGTTGGTTCGATTTCTTTATCCTTGTAACTTTATTACTCTTTTGGGTTATTTTGGATATTGTTTATTTGAATTAATTGCTTGTTAGATTTTCATTATAAATGTTTAAATGTATGTTTATTTAGTTTATTATATGAATTATATGTTTATGTTGGAACTATATTATTGAATATTATTATGCAAGAATTCTGTGTTATATTATATTAATGATCATAATTAACTGATTTATAGATAAACTTTATTACTCTTTTGGGTTTTTAAATTAAGTGATTATGTTTCATTAAATGTTAAGTAGCAATAATATGTTGATAGATATTAATAAATAGTGATACTTTACATACCCTTTGACTGTATTGCTATATGAAAATTATCTTAATCTTTATGGTTTTCTACATTAGTAAATCACAATAATAATAGCCAACACGCAAATAGACATAAGTTAATATAATAAGTTTAATAATTAATAGTTTAAATAGTCATAATCTTCTATCCAATTGAGTATTCTTAAGTTGTTCCTTAAAACTTATCTATTAAGAATCTGTATCAATTATAAATATGTTCGATCGGAACTAAAACGTCCCCCTATCTTGTATATTATTGTAAAATTGTATATTAATTGTAATAATTATAATTAGAATAAATAAATAGTTAGTTATAGATTAAATCACGTTCCCTGTGTTCGAATCTGGACTTACTTCTAAAGCTATATTCTATGATCAGGATAACACTTGCCTGAATTGTGTGATAGTATTATTTAGTATTTCCTTATTTAAAACTTGTGATTATAATTGTCTATACTTAGCACACATCACTTTCCTTCGCTTACCATGCTTAAAATTCATTAATAGGAATTGATCAACTAAGTCCGAACATAATTGCTAAGTTAGTTTGTCTGCTAAATTTATAGCCTTTATGGTATTAAGAACGGTTAGACTATTGTAGACCTGCTACTCTATTCCTTCGCCCATGAGCAAATATGTTCAATAACAAGGGCCACTGACTCCCTCACAGGAGAGTGTGGAGAGTTGAGCATTGTCTGTCTGCTCAGAATCATGACACCGTGATTCCTTGTGACATATTAGTTGATAACCGACTAATAAGGAATCTATTGGTTATACTATAAGCTACCAAGTCTAGTGAACATTCCAAATTTAATAAAGGTTTTCCCTACAAGTCATCGTCCCACATTATAAGCTAACGAACTCACAACAAATACTCCTTTTATTATCTGATTTACTATTATCTTTTATTCGATTTAATTAGTTTACTTAATTAACTGAACCAAAAAAACTCCCAACGCACTCTTTTAAAACCTTTACTAGAAAAGAAAGATTGATTGGATCACCTCTGTTTCAATTCAGTTTCTCTTTAAGAACGACTCTAGGTCATACTTACCATCTACTAGTCTTTTGGTTCAGTATTAGTAAGTCATACTTAGACCCCAATAAATACAAATTTAAAACAAACCGATTGCGGTCCGAGCACCGTCTTCATACGACGCTTCGGCACCCCATCAAGTTTTTGGCGCCGCTACCGGGGAGACTAACTGTCCGATACAGAGGCCCAACCAATCCCTATTCTAGTAAACCCTTAGGATAAAACCTTCTAAAAAAAAGAGAGAATTTTTATTTTATACTTTCCTTATTACTAGTTTTTCTCTAATTTGTGTTTCTCTTTAGTGTATGACTTGTTCCCCTAGAACTACACCACTGTTTAATTTTCCTGATCCAGAACTTATAATACGTACCATTCGACGAGAAAAAAAGCAATCCGCGCTTGAACAAGCAATGGCTGAACGCATCACTCTCGCTGACAACAGTAAACCCTCTATCGAAGGAAGAGGAGGACCAATTCTCTATCCTGCAACCCCTGGTCAATCTTTCGAGCTTAAACACCACATCATCCAACTAATCCAAAACCACTGTCAATTTCATGGATTGCCAAGTGATCATCCCAACTCTCACCTCGACAAGTTCATATCTCTTTCAAATTCCTACAAACAAAACGGAATTAGCCAAGACACGATCCACTTGTATCTTTTCCCTTATTCGCTCACTCATCATGCGCAAACATGGTTTAAAGGTTTAGAGACCGGATCTATCCCTTCATGGACGGTAATGGCGACAAAGTTTCTAACCAAATACTTTCCGCCTTCTAAGCAAACCAAACTTCGAAATGACATCATGAATTTCCGACAAGCTTTTGATGAGTCATTATACACCGCATGGGAACGATTCAAAGGAGCCTTGAAGAAGTGCCCCAATCACCGTCTCGACAAATCCGCACAATTGTGTACCTTCTACAATGGTTTAGACCCCAACCACCGAACCACCCTCGATGCTGCTGCACAAGGAAGCTTCATGGCAAAGACCGACGAAGAAGGATGGAACCTAATAGAGAATATGACTATGCATCACCATGATTGGAACTCTGGAGAACACTCAACATCTTCAGCACCTATCGTTGCATCGAATCCAGTTCCAGTCGAAGCACTTAAAGTATTAACGGAGAAAATGGATTCACTTGTCAAACAGTTTGAAGAACTCAAGAAACAATAGCACCAAGTACACCAAGTGCAAGTCTGTCAACATTGTACCAACCCGCAACCACCTGGTGAGTACCAAGTGGAATACGAAGAAGCAGATGGCAAAGTCTACTATGCTCAGTTTCCCGCTCGACCCCAGAATTTTCCACTCGGTTTCAACCAAAACAATAACCAACCTAGAGGACCTCCATTGTCACAGAGAACCAACCAACCATACCAACCCCGATACCCACCTTACCCACAACAATCACAACCTTCTTATAACCAACCCCTCGCACTTCCTGCACCCACTTCCGATACAAACCAAACCGTCAAACAACCTGCAAAGACAAATGCCCCAGCTTCAAGTTCAGATGACGCCTTCACCCAATTTATGCAAGGTCAACACCTACTCAAACAAAAGACGTCCGCTAGACAAGATCAAGCCGACCTCTTTATGAGAAACCAATTGGCCGTGCTAAATAATTTGGAAGCCCAAATTGGACAATTGGCACAACGTCTTGATAACAGACCCAGAGGAAGTTTGCCTAGAAACACAGTTCACAACCCACATGTTGAGGAAGCAAAGCAACTCACTATCATAAATGAGGCAGCCACTCCACCTCCTGCTGCTATACCATTGAAGGAAGAACCAAAAATCAAAACACCCCCTGTGGAAACCACTCCGACCATGAACAAAGAGGTTAGGATCCCTTATCCCGCTAGACTTAAAGCCCAACCTAAGAAATTATCATCCTTTAAGCTAGACGGAAAATTTCTCGATACCATGTCTAGAGTTCCCGGTTGCAATAAATATATGAGGAAATTGCTATCCACTAAGGATAAACTGCCCGAAGTAAACAACATTCCCCTTAGTTCTAAAACATCAGCCCTACTTAAGAATAGTCTTCCAGAAAAACTAGGAGATACCGGTAGATTCACACTCCCTTGTTCTATTTACCAATCCGGAGATATCAGCGCTTTAGCCGACCTAGGAGCTAGCATTAACCTTATGCCTTACTCCCTGTTTAAGAGGCTAGAACTTGAAAATTTGAAACCTACTAAGATGACTGTCCAGCTAGCTGACCAATCTGTTAGATACCCAAAAGGAATAGCTGAGAACGTCTTAGTTCAAGTTAACAAATTCTTCTTTCTGACAGATTTCGTGGTAATAGATATCCATGAGGACATAAACATCCCGATTATCCTTGGGAGACCATTTATAAACACAGCCAGAGCAGTGATTGATGTGTATAACCATACGATTGTTCTACGAGCACATGGTGAAAGCATCACTTACAAGATTGACCAACCGGACTATACACCAGAGCAAGAAGAATGTCACGCTATATCAACAGGCAGAACATGTTCCGATGACAAATCAGACCCCGAAGAAGAACGATGCTTCACTCGACCAACAACCTTGATCTACGATACTAAAACAGACCGAGACGAGGACGAGGAGTATCAGGACGCTGAGGAAGAAGAAGAATCCGAGGAGGACGAATCAGAACCTGAGGAAGAAGAGGAAGAACCCGCTGAGGAAGATGAAAGAACGGAAGAAATGGAAGAAGAACCTGAGGAAGAGGAAGAAATGGAGGAAGATGAAGATCAAACTGATTCACCACAGATGGCTGAAGTCAAGAGAATACAAGACTGCAAAGACTACACTTCATCGGAGGAATCCTTTGATTACGGAGCCATCCACCAAGAGCTTAGATCCCTCATCTCAAAAGAATGGGAAACATTATCGACTCTTATCTCGATCCATCGAAGTCCTTCACCAGAACCCGACTCTGAGATATAGATACTTTCGAAGAAGAACTCCGAACATCAGAACACCCTGACCTGCATATAAGGCACGACAACCAGGAAGCTTTGCTGAAGAAAACCTTCAAAACACCATCACGGAAGTCAGAACCATCAAAGTCGACAGTACCCAACCTTTCAACAACGCACCCTCAAATGAAGAATTCCACCAATTCCCAGACTCACGAGATGAAGATTCCGACTACCAGAGTGTCGAATTTGATGGCGATTCTGTTGACGTCACTATCGATGAACACTCTATTCCAAAAACTCCTCTTGCTCCACCAAATTCACCCGTCATCACAGCTGAGAGATTAGAGATTCCCCTCATCGACACTCACGAAGAGATGATTGACCTGATTGATGAAAACGACGATGTACGCATCATTGTGGAGGCTATCAAAGAGTCAACTAATGAATACAACACCGCTCAGAGACACCTGATAAGGCAGATTGAACAAGAATACGATTCATATCTAGCCAATTATAGAGAACCAGTACCCCAGACTCTACTCAGACATATCCAAGAATTCTCCGATTCCCTTCAACAACAAGTCACCAGAGAAGCTCAACAGCCAGGAAGACCAGACTACCCAATGGGAGAAATTGAGTTCTGCAACAACCAAAGGCAAATATACCAAAAAGTATATTGTGCCTTGGCCGGATCAGCTTTTCCCTACTCATCAAGTCAAAAGGCTATACTAGCATCAATGAGGACCCATCTTGAAAGAGCTACTGGAAATCCACAGAATTATGCTGACATAAGAATGGTGGGAGATCTTAGAACCCTTCTAGATCTCATCGAAATTGGAGAACATCTTACAACTCCAAAAAACTTCAGGATCGTCATTCACTCCACCATTGGTCATCACGTTGAACTAATAGTTGATGAACTAAATCAGGCAGCATTTGAAGAAAACACTCGTGACATTCCAACACGATATTGGAACATGTCACTAGTCAACTTAGCATCCTACGTAATAGATCGACTGCGTGGAATGTATGAGGAAGAAGACATAGAAATCGACGCTTACCGCAACGGATATCGCGAAATATTCAGCAAGTTAATCTACGTCTTCACATGCTCAGATTTTCCCTTCGACCGTGAGCAACATCAACTCATCAGACAAGTATGCCAAGCAACCCGATCTTTTCGAAGAGACCCTTTAGCTGAAGACTTTCAAGAAGTGAAGACTCAATTCATGGCTTTAATCACCTCAATATGCAGAAACCACCCCCATCGTGAAATTGTTCGAACTCACACCTGCACTCGAATCGATCCTAACGGACCGGTCACAAGGGCAGTTCGATACATCAGCTATGGGATGGCAATCCTCGACAGACTGGCCACTGATCACTTCAAGAGCTTCAGGATGGAATCTACCACTCCGCCAACTCTCATTGCCGACATGATAGAGCAATTCCTGCGATACTTTCCCCCACGCTACAGCTTACCTAGGAACCACAGTGACCACTCCAGCACCACGGACACATCCAGCATCATCTGAAGAAGAAAGTACTAAGTTGAACTCTCGACTTTAAAAGAGTGCTTCTCGGGAGGCAACCCGTATTCTTACATTTCTGCAATTTTACTTTCCAAGAAGTGATGAAATCTCCGACCATCTTTCACACTCGTATCATACGAAACATGCTCTAGCCTACAAGGAAGCATCAATCATAGATCCGACGTGTTCACACCTACGAGACCAATCACAAGAAGACTTGATCAAGAATGCACCAAACAAGACGGAGCCGACAAAAGCACCAAAGGAACACTGAAACCACCGGGGAGTACTTCTATACCGTCTTTTTCATTCGTTTTAAATATACCATATCCAATATGCTTATCACTAAGTGCGGGATTCAAACCCAACACACACGAAAAGAATGCACCTTAGATGTTTAAAACCCTAAGTGTGGGATTTTACCCCATTTAAAGCATAGTATAACATCGAGGACGATGTATCTTTAAGTGTGGGATAACAGTAGTTGCACAACTGTCAAATGGATAATGGTATATGCTTGATTCTAAAATCGTTGCTCTTTATATAAACCATCCTTCTCCATAAAGTAAACAAAAATTTCAAAATATGTTAAAAAAAAAATTAGACGAAGAATGATTTACTTTGGGAAAAAGGATAAATAAAATACAAATTCTTTTAAAAAATTGGTTTAGTAATCCCATAAAGAGCATCGCATGACTAAGCACACAACAACCCAACTTTCAATTCGTGAGGTATCTTGAGCCATATGAAAAGCATTTACTTTTAATGCTTCACTTCTTCGATTCTTGAGTGTGCCGATGTATGCGTTTAGAATCAAAACTTGCTCTTGTTATGCATTTCGAGTTGAAACTGGTGATCAAAAAGGAGATCGAATCACATCATTCTTAAACCTATCCGTACACCCATACTCCCAAAGAAAAATAGATACGTTACACCTCACCTACTCAAAAACATCCTTCAAGATTCATAAAAAGTTTCAAAGATGAACGAAGAGAAATCGCAAGGGGTTGACGTCGAAAAAAAAATCCGAATAAAAAGGAAATCAATAGGAGAAAAAGACTCCTTCCGCAAATATCAAAAGGCGTCAATCCCCCAAAAATCCCAACTTCGACAAAAAGAAAATAAAAAACCTAACAAAAACCTCCTCTCATACCACCAACCTTTCACTCCAAAAACCTTACATCCCCTCTCCTTGAATGATTGTGGCTAGATCGACTTTACACTCACCAAATAGGTAACGATTTGATTCTCGATCAAGCCTATGAAGATAAACGATACATGACTGGCATTCTGAGTGATTGATAATATTAGAATAGGAAACCCTAAACACTTTGAGTGATTTGAGTGACCACCTTGAGAGGATCGCCTAGTCATGTATCTAAGATCAAAGATCAAAAGCATGCTCCTAAAGATTACAATCCTTCCTTTCCCAAGAACAAGTATTTTACTTTCCCAAAACCCCTTAGTAAAAAGTTCCACCTTAAAATTATTTTTTTAACCATGTTGAAAATCGAGTTTGCTTGAGGACAAGCAAAGTTCTAAGTGTGGGATACTTGATATCGCGTAAAAAGTCACGTTTTTACTACCAATATCTCTCTCATTCTGGAACGATTCTTGGCACTTTAACTCAAAAAAATTACAAATCAATAGTATTATGCCAAGATGGTCAAAACAAGGTCGCACGATAAAAATCAAGCAAAACGGATGTAAAATGAATATTCCACGTACGTTTGAAGATTCAAGATATCAAAACGAGATTTCAAGAAAAAAAAGCCCATCACCAACATCTATTTGACCCAAGATGTTCATTTTCAAATTACGAATCCAACAGAAGAAGAATCAACAAAAACGGACGAAGAATGAAGATTCTACGCACTCCGGAAGATCCAAATAATTCGTACGACACATCTAAAGTTCAGAGAAATATTTTTGGGATTTCTTTTCATCAAAAGCTTCGTTTTTGAATTACGAATCCAACGCAAAAAGAATCAATGCAAACGGACGCATAACGAAGAAAACACGCACGAATCGAGAAACGAAGCAACGGGCAGCGGGCTGGTGCAGGTAGCAGCCAGCCGTCGCCGGCCACCACCTGGCCGCCACCGGCTGCCACCTGGCCACCGCCGGCCACCCCCTCCCATACGGATTGTGCTTTTTTGTCCTTTCGTGTACCCGGTGCTAGACCTTTTCTTGCTTTTCGTACCTAGTGCCACCGCCTTTTTCACCTTTTCATACTTGGTGCCACTACCTTTTCCACCTTTTGCTATTGTGAGCTTCCACTTGCTAACATGCACCAAAACTCTCCTATAAATAGGAGGCATGAGGCTTATTTGAAAGACACACCAAGGGCACTAGGATACTTACATACCTAGGCACTTTTATACTTTCTTCTAGCTTTTCTTTCTTTCTTTATTTTAAATTAGTATTTGGCTAGATAAAATAGAAGCAAGGAACGTGCTTGTAATCCTTGGTGAGGAACGCATTTGTAATCGTTGGTGTACGCTTGGAGCAACTCTTATTAATTCAAGTCTACTCCTTCTCGCATATTAATCTCGGTTATTTCTATCCTTATCTATCTTGATTAAATATATATACTTTAATTATGCTAGAGATAGTTTATGCCATGATTAGCGAGTAGATTACTATTGTATTTGTTGTGATGTAGTTAGCATATATAATTGTGGGATGACTTTAAATACGTCGTGAAATAATATGACGGCCCCTATTCGACTGTTTACTCGGTATAGTGCTGGAAATGCTTTTAAGCAAAGTACATACGTATGGAAGCCGGTAACGACCGAAGGTAGTTGTATTATGGATCGACATTATAAAACGGAAACTTTATGAACGGACTTATCTTATGATTTTAAACCTGAAACTTACATTCGCCTTTCGATTAACAAACGTGATTGTAACCTTGTAAAGAGGAGTCGCGAACCTTACTACTTGGTCAATAGTTATCTGTGTAAAACTATGGTTTCGATTGTAACATTATGCGCGCATCATAAAATGCAATGTGATTACGTGGAATTGCCATGAGTACTTTACACTTAAAATCACAATGTACTTATCATGTAAACATCGTGAAGCAATTGAATCCGCAATGGAAACATCGATAAACGATTAAATACATTGTGGACTACCATAGCATTTTTTGACATGGTCTGGGTTTAACTTTATGCAAAAAGCCGTCAACATTTTAATTATTGATTTAATTAGATTAGTTAGTTTAGATTAGATTAGGTAGGCTATAGGCTAAATAACCATTTACAAAAATCTAGGGATTTGTTAATTGTACTGAGAAAGGCAAGTTTAAAATCCAACTTAAATCGATACTTTTTCTTAACCAATGAAATTTAAAGTAAGGTACGCAAGAAACCTCAACACTTTCCTTCGCTTACCATGCTTAAAATTCTTTAATAGGAATTGATCAACTAAGTCCGAACATAATTGCTAAGTTAGTTTGTCTGCTAAATTTATAGCCTTTATGGTATTAAGAACGGTTAGACTTGTTGTAGACCTGCTACTCTATTCCTTCGCCCATAAGCATATATGTTCAATAACAAGGGCCACTGACTCCCTCACAAGAGAGTGTGGAGAGTTGAGCATTGTCTGTCTGATCAGAATCATGACACCGTGATTCCTCGTGACATATTAGTTGATAACCGACTAATAGGGAATCTATCGGTTATACCATAAGCTACCAAGTCTAGTGAACATTCCAAATTTAGTAAACGTTTTCCCTACAAGTCATCGTCCCACATTATAAGCTAACGAACTCACAATAAATACTCCTTTTATTATCTGATTTACCATTATCTTTTATTCTCTTTAATTAGTTTACTTAATTAACTGAACCAAAAAAACCCCAACGCACTCTTTTAAAACCTTTACTAGAAAAGAAAGATTGATTGGATCACCTCTGTTTCAATTCAGTTTCTCTTTAAGAATGACTCTAGGTCATACTTACCATCTACTAGCCTTTTGGTTCAGTATTAGTAAGTCATACTTACACCCCAGCAAATACAAATATAAAACAAACCGATTGCGGTCCGAGCACCGTCTTCATACGATGCTTCGGCACCCCATCAATTATTATATTTATTACTATTACTATTACGTGGTTAGTTTTGAAGCCCTTATGTCACTTTTGAAGATAGAAGATGATCGCACCTCAACGGTCGGTCAAGGAATCGCTTCCCTGTCGTTGCTGACCTCACGCTCGAGGCGGGAGATCGGAGGGTGGATTTAAATTTATAATAGTCGGGGGGAGTCAAAACCTTCTGAACTACTTACTATTACTAGGTACGAATACCTGATATTAGTATGTGGTAAGGATGATCCAGGGTCGTTCCTCATGACGGTAGAATTGAAACAAAGCTAGTTCTGATACCTTAGTAATTAAGCTAGGGTTTTTATAGATTGAAGGGTGATTGTTTTTAGATTTTTTATTTATTTAAAATACTAAGAAAGCATAAAAGTAAAGGGAGGCTAGCAGATATGTAACACTTAAGGATAACAAAGACGTGGTTCACCATGATTTAGGATAGCGTATTATTGGAATGATGATTATTGGGGACACATTCAACTAACAGACAAATAAACTTCGGTGTAAACACTAGGACCCTACTTATTTAGTTCCGGTTCTAAATTAGTATGTCACTGAGTACCTAGACTATCATGATTTTGATCAGATCAGGTTGCTCAACCCCTAACACTGTCCGATAAGGACAAGTGACCCTTCTTGGAGATATCTCCTGGGTGCATGAATAAGGTAGCAAACCGCCATTACAGGATATTTTGACCGTTCTTAACACCTATGTCTAAATGTTATTACCTAATTGTGTACTGGTTGTTTACGTTGTTACTCTAAACTATCGGCAAAGTGGAATTAAGGGGTTTAAGTATCTTAGACCACTGACGAGTCTTCGCTTTCTTTTCAAAATTCCCTTTTTTACTTATTTTAAGCTCAAATCCTTCCGTCATGAAATAGACCCTCCTTTACGATCAGACGTTCATTCCTAGGTATACTTACGGTGTATAATGCATTCAGTATTTCCACAGCTTGTATAAATCTAAGTATACTCACGGTGTATAATACTGTTAAGGTTTAGCATTTTCACAGCTTATATCCTAGACCATGTTCAGGAAGGGTAACTTTCAGGTATCCACGGTGTCATATGCTTACGACCGGTCCGTAGCCTCAATGCATTTGTACTTCACCAGAGGTGTTTCCAGCGCTATACTAAGTACTGGGCCATTTTACAGCATGTCCACAGCTTCATACAAAAACACAGATAACTATATCTACGTAGTATTAGGGTTTGCAAAGTCCTATCCTAAGGGCAATAGTCACGTGAAATCCTGGAAAGGGTGAATGATAAGATCTATTTATGTAAAGTTTAGACCGATAACAAAGTACAACAACTCCCATTTATACAGATGATAATTAATTTAACATCATTCATAACTGTCTAAATCATGGCAAACATACAAGCAACTAATCACAAAGCATACCAATAAACATTTCTATCATTAATAAATCACAAAAATCAAACAAGAATATTATGAAAAATTAATAATAGAAAGGATAGATAATACCGATACGTATTGCGAGCAGAATAACAACTTGTATTTCTTCGAATAATATCCAAATATTACAACCGCTAGCCTCTACTAATTATATTACATAGCTATTCTAAGAAGAAAGGATTCTCTCCTATCTTACCACTAGTTCCCTAGAGAGAGAGACTAGAGAGAGAACCTAGAGAGAGAAACTATAGAGAGAGAGTGAAGTGTGTGTGAAATGAGTTGTGTGTTGTAAGGGATGGATTGAATTGTGAGGTTTAAGCCTCTATTTATAGGCATCCAAGACTCGATTTTATACTTAACACCCTCGCTCCAATTTAATACTGAAATACACCACCGAGCTATGAAATTCGACACCAAAGAGGGCGTATACGACACCAAATAGGGCGTATTCGACACCAAATAGGGCATATTCGGTAGCAAATAGGGCGTATTCGGTAGCAAACAGGGCGTATCCGGCACCGTAAATGGGGTATACCACCCCTACAGGGGGCCCACTAAATGCAACCTAGTTCACTATAACCTTAGGCTCTGATACCAATTTGTCGCACCCCCAAATTATGATGCGGAAGCGGGTCAGTTCGGGGCGCGACTAATCAAATATCAAGCACACAAGGCATACAATGAACGACTCTATATGCGTCGTTTTACGAAATACATTGATATTATAAAAGTTTTACACTGTTATAATATAGTTTACAAAAGCTCTTGAGCCAAATGGTAGAGATTCTATGGCATAACTAAATTATACAAAATATAGTAATGCATGACAATCTCTTGATATTTGAATGCGACTCGAGCTAATAGGCATCCTGAGTGAGCAGACCTAATGCTGCTGCGAACCTGAGAATACACGCTAAAATGGTCAGCTAAAAGCTGGTGAGCTCACAGGTTTAATGATAAAGTGTACTGTATGAACCGCAAGATTTAAGTATGAATATTTGTAATTAAACAAATAAGTAATTGATAAATGATGTATATAACTGCCATGAGTACATAGTCTGAGCTTAACTGAGATGTCAGGATCACAATTAAGTGCCTGAGCGAGGGTGCCTCTATGCATGTGCCTAATCAACACACGTATGAACAAATGATAATGCGTCCGTTTGACCAGTCAGTGCTTGCTGACCCGGACGGGGATTATCAGTTCCATATGGTACCATACACTAACATTCACGCTACAAAGTATTACCAAACTATGCTTGGAGGACTTAAAAGATTAGATGATAAACTCATGCAGAATATAGCGATATTTGATACTTGCGTTCACATGTAAAACAAAACAAGTATGTATTCCCACCCCAAGGTTAAAAACGGTAAAATAGGGGCTATGAGACTCACCTGAGTCTATGAGATGCTATCAAGCACAATTGATGGTTTACAAGAGAAATGATGTCGTCTCCAACGACTGAAACCTGCTGGGCGTCTTAAACGCGCAAGGTTTTAATGATTAGATGTTGAAACCTGCCGGGCGTATTAAACGCGCAAGGTTTAATTGGTTAGATGTCTCAACAGACCATCTAGGCTAGTTGTTCTATTAACTAGTTATGTCCAAATCATTTGGTTAATGTTTATGTTTGAAGTTGAGAAAGTGTATATGGCTCGTTGGTGACGGTTTGTAATAATAATTTCAAACTATCATTATTACACATGATTTGTTGTACTTATAAAAGTATATGTGTTTCGTGTGTAAGTTGTATCGTATAAGTTTAGTTGTTACTCAAGTTCGTTATATCCGTTACATTTTATTTCATAGTTTACGAAATTTGGTACGGGTCCGAAAACTGAAATATGCCATTTTCGACCCCTAGACGACCCCGAAAGGCCTAAAACTGCCTAGGCGATGGTACATAGCCTTGATCATTGGGCCGTTTTCGAGTGACCATGTGACTTTAGCCCAATCCGTTATAATAAATTCTTCGGCATTTTTACAAAAATTGTTCCGTTTGAGTAATCTAGCCATTCGGCTATAAAGCTCTAGCCGTTCGGCTATGGAGCACCTAGCCGTTCGGCTATTGGAGTCCAGCCGTTCGGCTATGAAGCACCTAGCCGTTCGGCTAAGGGAAACCTAGCCGTCCGGCTGATCTAATCCAGCCGTTCGGCTCATCAATTCCATCCGTTCGGCTCAACAATTCTAGCCGTTCGGCTCATCAAATCCAGCCGTTCGGCTCAGGGACCAGTTTCAGGTCTGTTCGCGAAATCAGTTGGGAAAACGAGTATAGGTTCGATTTTTGGACATAATCTACTTGATAGAACACTAATACATGATGATATATGTTATTTAAACACGAAATTTAAAAGAAAAGTGAAAGATTTCTTACGAGTAAAAATGAGGAACGGATGATGGTGATGATGCCGAAGAAGATGAAGAAGATGATGAAGATGGAGATGGTGATGATCCTTTGTGGTTGTTGCTTATTGTTGTTGTTGTTGTTGTTGGTACCCGAGAGAGAGACCGAGAGATAGAGAAGAGATGGAGGAAATGGAAGAAGAAAATGAAGAAGAAGAAGGAGAAGAAGTAGTCGGCCAACTCCAATTATTGGAGTTGGTTGGCTCCCACGCGTAGTACAAAATACCCGTGTTTTTGTACCCGATCGTAAAAGTAGTAAAATGTTTTTAATTGATAAATTCCTAAAAATGATATCGTATATACTTTTATTCGAAGTATTTTATAAAAATACTTTAACGAGGTATAAAAATATATCTTTGTTTTCAGTTTGAATGACGGATATGGTTCGAATGGTTTCGTCGCGTTTGAGTAAGATCGAATAAAACGAATATGTTTTATTTTTGTCTAATGTAAATAATAATTATTATTTCCAATAATAATACATTTTTTATAAGTTTTGTCGTGAATGTTTTACATTTGTTCGATACGAATACTTTATATATTATCAAAATAATATAATAAATATGAGGGTATTAAATAATAATTCTATATTACTTAATACTTGTTTTCACCAACGCCGTATAAATGAATCGGATTCAGACCGATTTGAAAAATGCACGATTAACTTTAATCGCGTACTGATATATATTCAACAATATATATATTGATACATACAATTAGCCTAACATAGAACTAATTACATGTATTACAAAATGATTAGGCGCAAATTCCTAGCCCTAATTGGTCGGGTGTCACAAAAGGTGAGAATTATGTACACAAAAACGTGACTTTTTACGTCAAATCAGAAGAGCTTAATAGGTCTTTTGTTATTTAACGCGTATTTAACCTAGTGATATTAGGTTTATAGGTTAGCGTGGTTTTTTTAAAGGTGCTTAAAGATAGGGGGTGTTTTCCTTATATAAGGATTAAATATATATATATATATATATATATATATATATATATATATATATATATATATATATATATATATATATAGGGGAAGGTTCAAATGAGAACCACAAAAGGTACAGAACTGCGAGAACTTTTAAATTACATTGTTTTTATACATGTAAACGTAACAAATTACACATAAATGTTATTTAATGTTCATATTATTGACAAACAAAAGTTAAAAAACACAAAAGACGTGTTAAACTATAAAATATATAAAGTGTTCACATGTGCACATATCAAATGTGCACATGTGAACAAAAAAATATAAATTTGACTTTAAAGGTTATTTTGATATTCTCTCAAACTATTTTGCTTTTAACCTTAGTTTAAATAAATGTTCACATGTAATTGAATCATTAAACATGTTAAAATCTTTATAATTTAAAAGTTCTCGCAGTTCTGTACCTTTTTATGATTCTCATTTGAACTTTTGGCTATATATATATATATATATATATATATATATATAATATGTTAAATACATTATAAACATACAACTAAACATCAATTCACACATTTTTTAACATCTTTTTACTACATTCTATACAACTATTAAGTATATAATTCCACCAAAATTATATCACATCCTTAATTGATTCCGATTCCGACCTTGAAGACTTGTAATCTATCACCACTATTTTCAACCAGGTTGTTGCCCTCAATATCGTTAAATTGATAGACTCCAATTCAGAAGAAACTCCAATCCGTCCACTAAGAACACATAAGATTGAATCGACCGAGAATGAGTTAAAAATTTTGAGCGAACAGAGGCTCGAAGCTTCCTAAAATCGTCTGGTAGGAGCTTCACCATCGGAAAAAAGTTTTTGATGACGTAGTTTGTTCCACTTGACTAAATGTATATGTAGTTGTAAATATAATTCGTATTTATAATCATAAAAAATCAATTATTTGGATGTTTTACCATCTGAATATAAAAGTTATAAATTGTTATATTTTATTTATAATTTTTAAATCGTATATTTTGTTAATTGCATATACTTTACATTGGATAAGATTTCAAACACCTGATTGATTAACGTGTTTTCTTTTAAAAAATCACGTAACATTATGTGTTTTCTTTTAAAAAATCACTTAACATGGTATAGCAATCTAATACAGTTTCGACGTGTTTTGTTTTACGCTAGGTGTTATTTTTGTTTGATCATTATTTATAATCTTTTTTATAGAACCGCAACCCTGATGATCATACCCTAATTCTTCTATAACATTTCATTAATTGGAAACTATTCTCTTATAATATTTTCATTAATTAACCGATTTTATCAACAAACAAACAAAAAAACTTTTGCTTTAAACTTCATTTTCATTGATTAGAAACTATTCTTTTATATTATTCTCATTATTTAACCGATTTTATCAAACTAAAGAGATGGGATCATGAGAGTACATAAATTATGGAAAGTATGAAAGTACCAATAGGAGAGTGTCATTTGTACAAAGAGAATACAAAACCCATTTACCCCCTAACTTAAATATCTCACAAACGACAAATCGAAAAATTATAAAAATTGCACCATTAGATTCAGCATTTGATCCTCTTCGATTTGCCGTCCATCAAGACATACTTTCGATGAATTTTATAACACCCCTCGTTCTATATAAGAATATTATATTAATAAACTCGGAAGCATGAATTTAAAATACATTCCCTTACTATACCAGATATATATACCGTTTACATAAATGGTACTAAACTTTCAAGTTATTAATAACATTACAAAGGTACTCAAAACGGGGTATTATAAAATTCTCAAAAAAAGGTTTATTATAGAAACCATATCAGAGTCTTTAAGCGCAGTCAAATATTCCTTGAACAACTATTCACCTTCTGCACCCACTATTAATCAAAACATATCCTGCAGGAAGTAATTGGAGGGATTAGCACAAAGCTAAGTGAATAGATTTATCACACACAATCCAACTTAGCTTAACTAAGAGTTTACACCAAATAATCGTAAACACACATATTTCAATGAGGATCGGTGGCTCTTGGGTTATCATAATACCCGGGGATTCCCAAGAACACTTATCGTACATATCCGTATGGCCATAACGGACGAGACTGATAGCTAATGGTTATTATAATCAAACACGGGTTCTACACACAATGAATGAATCAAGACCCTGTGTAATTCACACAATAACCAATAAGCCCAACTACCACGTTGACCTCAATAACATTGATACACACTGGTTCACATATCACATAGATTAATAATCAATAATCAAGACTAAACAGTCTAACACATATCCACGTTTAGTTGTTGTAACCAAATAGTTACAACTAAATCAAATGATGAGTTCTAAATCCACTCACCGATACATTTATCTTCACAAACTCAGAATCCAGACGTCACTTAGTCTTTGGAGGATCTGAGAATCAACAATCAAATATAAGTTAGTAATCAGGACCTTTAATACATAACTTATATTAATCCATAACACTAAGAATTTAGTACAAATGACATCAAAGTTACAAGTTCTTAATCATGTATTAGTAATCTCAACATAATTATCATCATATACTAATACTGGTCTATCAATGTTATATCATATAATAATACTATTAACAGTAACATTAATATTAACAATTAAGAATGGATGTTGGACTGGCCAAAGAAGCCGCCGGCTGGGGTCTAGGACCCGCCGGTTTCACCCTACAAGCCGCCGGCTCACATCACCTAGCCGCCGGGTACAACAGTTTTTGAGGCACCAGAACTAAGTCAACTTTTAAAGCCTAAATGAGCCGTCTGATTGGCCAAGGAGCTGCCGGGTTTGGGCTATATCCCGTCGACTTGGGTCTTTGACCCGTCGGCTCCCTAGTGCCCACAAAGAAGCCATCGACTTCCTTATGGAAGCAGCCGACTTGTTCTTCAGATACAACAGCAGCAGCGCAGTACCAGCAAACACCCCCAAATACGAACTCAAACTTGGAACAACCATAAACTCAGTCACTAATTCGGTATTACAAGTTTTTCTATCACAAAGTAACATCAACTATAAGCATATACATTAAATAATCCAACTTTCATACATAATTCCATACCAATTCCATAACCCACATACTTGAGCTCTAAAACCCTTACTCAAGAGAATCAATCTAATTACACATATCAAGTATACTAAAATCAGTTACTACTATCATGTAATAACTACAACTATATTTATCCTTTAACTTCCACATATATCACTAATACCTAACTTCAATTTAAATTCAAGTTCTTGAAAAAAAAAAACAAGATACTTACATAGAAGGAGATCAACAAGATGAAGTATATGATGAACTAACCAAAACCATTGTCTTTTGAAGATCAATTTGGTTAAGATTTCAGTTTGATTTAAGATTTCATAGATATGTATTTAGTTAGCAAGGTAGAAGTAATAACTCAAGAGTTTTAGGGGTTTTGTAACAAGGAAATGAAAAAGAGGAGTTAAGTCGGCTCTTCTATAAACCAACTCCTTTCATTGGGTATTATATACCCGTCTTAAATTTATTGTCTGGATTCTAAATATCAATTGCGAGAAACTTATTTTATTGTACCGTCAACTATAGTAAATTAAAACAAGCAACAATTTACTATCCAAAATAAGTCCTCGGACTTATTTATTTAAATTTCACAATTAAACAATGATATTAAGTAATGCCTAAAACAATTAAATAATTGATGTAAATTAAGAAATTACCGGACCGTTGGAGAGGATGTTACAAAAAAAAAATTCCATGTTTTTTGGTGGGTTTTACAATTTACTAACTCATGTGTTAAAGTGTTGCGTTTAGAGTTCAGGGTTTGGGGTTTAGGGTTTAGGTTTTGGGGTTTCTCCCGAAACCCCAAAACCCTAAACCCTAACCCCTAAACCCTAAACGCTTTATATAACTCTAAACCCTAAATCTTACTAAACCCTAAACCCTACTAAACCCTAAATCTATTAAACCCTAAACCCTAATAAATCCTAAACCCTAATCCCTAAACTCTATACTTAAATTAAATATTTAATCAAATATTAACACATGTGTTAGCAATTAGTAAAACCCATCAAAAAAAAGGTAAAAAAAAAAAATTCATCGAAAGTATGTCTTGAAGGACGGTAAATCGAAGAGGATCAAACGCTGAATCTAATGGTGCAATTTTTATAATTTTTCGATTTGTCGTTTGTGAGATATTTAAGTTATGGAGTAAATGAGTTTTTAACATTTAGGTATTTCTTTGTACACATGATACCCTTTCATTGGTACTTCCATTCTTTTCAAAATCATTGTACTTTCATGATTTTTTTCTCAAACTAAAATCATTTGTGTTAAACTTCGATGATTACCTGACTTATCAACTATAAGTAAAATAAATATGCAAGATTTCAAAATAAATTCTGTGAGATCCACGGTCGGACCGTGGTCAAGTCGTGGACATGGTGTCCCAAAATGTTTGAAAATTATATACGTTTTAAATCATTTCAAAACACACTTTTCCGAAGTCAAACTCCATAAATCAATTCCCAACACCCTATAAAAAAACCTTAAACATTATTTATCAAAAGATTATAAGTTTTAACACACTGGATAAACATTAATTGGATAATAAGGTACACTTACATTTACTTAATGGTTCTTATGTTGTCTTGTTTGGCTTTGATTCAAAATATGGAGGTTCTCAAGAGATTTTCTCCTACCATTTAGACTTATAAAAAACATTGTATACCTTTTGACACTTTTCACAAGGTTTATATAAAAAACACTTTGGGTTTATACCGTGTTACATATTTATAAAAATAGTTATCAAATTCATATTGATTAAGCAAATAAGATGACTAACATTGACTCAACAGATATATCCAAAATACAAATGTTTAATTTGTTGACCTGAACATTGACCCGACAAAATGGAATTGGTTCAAGAGGACAACGGTGACCTATGGTCCGACCGTAGATAAACTGTGGACAATCTGTCCACAATTTTACTATTTTATTGTTGGTTTGAATGTTAATGCAAGTATATAATAATTTCTAATAATTAACATAATCACTTTGTTACGTAATCATTTAGTACAAG
Organism: Pseudognaphalium luteoalbum; assembly: GCA_963422505.1. Taxonomy (NCBI): domain Eukaryota; kingdom Viridiplantae; phylum Streptophyta; class Magnoliopsida; order Asterales; family Asteraceae; genus Pseudognaphalium; species Pseudognaphalium luteoalbum. The sequence goes on from OY730196.1 coordinate 77,561,092, forward strand.
TTAAAAACAAAACATGCACTAACAAAATGTAACACGATCCAATTTCGAAATTCTCAAATAAATAAATTGGCAAAATATAAATTAAAATTCAACGTGCACATGAAAGTTATTTAAATCTAAAAAAATACACATTTAAGGGTTAGTTGTATACTCCGTATTATTTATTTAGTAACTATAAAAAAAGGTATAAATTTGACGGTCTCCCAGCACCTTCATCTCGTCTTGACATCTCCATACGTATTTGATACACCCCGTAACTTCTAACGGTTAAAAAATTTAAGCTTCGCAACTCGGCCAAGCAACTCGATAGTTCGGCTCTACAACCATGGCGTTGACCGGGAAGATTTTGCCCCACGTTAGATTTTGTAACTGGCTGTCCTCTATGCAACCTGACCCACGACAAAATCATTGTCGGGAAGGCGTTAGAGTTTCCTTTTTTTCTTTCGTTTTTTCTAACGAATTTTGAAAAAGGGTATCTAGTTGCTTCCCCCAGAATTTATTAAAAGTACAATCCCATATTATTCTCCCTTCTAACAACGTATTCATAACTCATTTTCACTCATTTAATCATTTTTTTCCTAAACTGATTTTCTTTGTTCATTTTAGCATGTACCACATTGCATTTTCAAGAGAAAAAGAAAAAGAAATCGAAACTGACCATCCGATGGCCACTATCAAACGGTCACACGGCCAATATGAAGAAGTATAATCGAGTAACCCGTGATTAAAGGGACATGAGGACAGATTAAACCCTGACCTCTACCTTTATGTTGCACGTCCCTTACCACTAGGCTACCATCGCAAGAACTTTTGAGTGTTGAAGAGCATACTATGGCAGAAAAATTAGGAGATCACATTTAATAAATTACATTCTTCTGTATTTCCTTAAATGTAACGTATTGAAGACCTTATTAATAGCATGAAAAAGAACAAAAATTAAACCATGTCCATGGTCCCCAATAATTTTCTCCAGAGATTGATGAAGATAGTACCGAGAATTCAACAAGATGTACAAGCATTAGCATTCATTCAATTTCCACGTTATATTATTAAAATTTGTATAATGTGCATCATTTGGCTCATGACATGAAAATTTGTTCAAATATAAATAAAAAAACCTTCATTATAGGGGACTAAGTAAACTTCTACAACATTCAACGGATGACCCTTAAATCAACACCAAGCTTCATAAAAGAATACAAAAAAGCTGAAAATCCTTCAGTAGCCTGACAAGTTATTGTTCTATAACTTGATAATGGGTTCAATTCACACCTAAGAATATATATTTTTTGCACAATCTATGAAACTACAATAATAAAAAGTATGTGATCTTTCTGACATAATATAAGCAGCCATTGAAGGGGCTTGGACCATGGCAGCTGATAATCGGCACAGCCCATAATGCCCCCAAAGTAGGACAACCAAGCTCCACCACATGGCATGGGTCAAAGCCAAGTGTTTAGTCTATTGTGATGGTACAAGTATATGCTTCGGTATTTGAGGTAAGGGTTGGAATGTTTTTATAGAAAATAACCTTCTGTTTTAGCATAATATAAAGCTGCTGCAAGTAAGATGAACAGTACGATCCATATGTTATATCCTGCAAAAAAAATTAAAAATACAATAATAAAATTTGTTAAGATGGATAGAGAACCGACTCAGTGGTTAATATAAGAATATTCCGCTCAAGCGTAGATTATTTAGAAGTAAACCAACAGATTTAACACTAATAAAGGGTATAGATGACATTTAACATGTACCATTTTTCTTGGTTTCTTTAATTTGTGTCACCCTTGCACTTGAATCCAGAGAGGCAGATGCTAGAGCTCTGCATTAGAACAAGTTTTATCAAGATATGATACAGGAAGCAAATACAAGAATTGAAGAAAGAGAGAGAACTAACGAGAGAGAACTAACCTTGAATCTTGTGAGAATGCTAGTGTTGTTACAAGGCCCAGATGTGCTTTCTTTACTACAGTATGCACCTTCATATTACTAGCATTCAAAATATAGACGTCTCCTTGAATTGTACCACTGTCCAAAGAAAATTAATAAGCGGTAAATAAAAAAAAAGTACTTTGTGAAAAGTATCAGCCATGTTATATGTTTCTAACTGCATATCTTCTTTCCAGAAAGTTAGAAGTATATCATGCAGTAGATATGCTTTAATGCATATCGGGTTCCTTAGAATATCCTCTGAGAAAGCAATTTAGGGCATGATTACATGCCATGTTTGGAAAAACTGATATGAGTTGAAAAGTCGGTCTATATTTGTATACAGCAATAGTGTAACAGAAATGATAAGAGCGGATATAATGCCAAGTGCCCATGATTTATGATTCAATAATACATATCTAGTTAGTACCCTATTTATAAGGATACCAAGGCATTTCTGGTTATCTACGAGTTGCTTATGTCTTTAGGTAATACAGTATAATTTAACTAAATATAAAATTGATCTTTATAAAAGCAATACTTGACACTTACATTGCAAGAAACTTCCCATCATCTGATACACTGAAAGCGGAAATTGGGTCTCGTACTATATACTTTGAGCTTATCCGCTTCCAGGATGTGGCGTTCCACTTCACAATACTTCCTCCTCGGTCTAGCCAATTTGAAAAATTATTATACTTACTTGAAAACTAATCAACATATTTACATGATTAAAACAAAAAGAACTGATGATGAAGAAAGCACGAAAATCACAGGGCTAAGAATGAAATGTCGTAGAGATGCACCTCGCATTGCAGTGACATATAGAACTGGATCATTTATACTGTTTTGCGAATATCTACAAAATCCAAAAACCTCATCCTGAAAAAGGACATGTAAATGAAGTTACTTTAATAACAAGATCAAGAGTTGAGCATCACCGAAGTCCACCAAGATCATACAATAAAACGTATCAGAATCACTTCTTACACTTTGTTTGGGTAAAGAAGCTGTTAGTGTTGATGATGAGAGATCCCAAACTCTACAAGGGCCACTGTTTCCAACAGAGACAAGAAATCTCCCATCTGGGCTGCAACACAGACAAAACAAATAACTCAAGTTAATTTCGACTTCATATTAGATTAAGAATTTGACAATTATGATCATGAACCTGAAATCTAAACTCTTGACAGAGGCATGAGCATCGGATAAATCAACAAGCGATTCCATGCTAGGCCACTTGAATGCCCTCAACTTCCCATCCTGTACTGCACCATAATCCCATATTTAAAAACCATATATAATTATGCACCAAAAAGACAACTTCTACATCTTAACTAAGTTAAATTGAGGTTTAGGGTATGTGAAAGATCGGCCCTACCTCACCACCTAGGGCAAGTAAAGAACCATCAAGGCTAAAAGTAATCGCCAACTGCTGTCCAATATGTTCTAGATCGTAAAGGACTTTTTCCGACTGCTTTAGACCCAACGTAGAACTATCTTCATTCTTGGTGGTTTCCCATTCAAACCATCTACACACCAAAAGTCAACATTATTATAGACCACAAACTTCATTCCAGATAAGTGCATCATCTGGGAAAGCATTTTGGAATTATGGTACTTGTTGAGTTCATAATTACCTGCAACTCTTTGGCAATGAACAAATTACACCCTCACCTCCTGGATGAACAGCCATTCTATAAGGAAGGTCATCATCAGTTCCAAGCTTGCTCACCTGTGATGGATTCATAATATTGAGAAGAAAAGAAAATGCTTGTCACAAGAAATGCACCATCAACATGTAACATTAAAATAGAGAGAAGAAAAGAAAACGCTTGTCACAAGAAATGCACCATAAACATAAAACGTTAGAATAGAGGTCCATAATATAAAAGCAAGTTGTTTTCCTAATCATTTAGTGGTGTTTCATGGTCTACAAATCTTCATCATATATCTTCATTTAAGAACGGCAATCCTAAACCACATAACACATACAAACCACACACATATTATATACACACCTGTCTCAAGCCAGACTTGAGCCTACTACCTTTCGGTAGTTAGGTTTACCCTCATACCGTTAGGCCAAAGGCTCTTTGGCCTTCAGCATATATCTGAAAGTCCTATTTTTATGATATTGGAATTTTATTTGTTGATCATTATAATAATTTTCAGTAGCAGAACCCCAAGTAGTTACTTTATAGGTCCATCTTTCTATGGTTCTGATTGTAGTTCCGCTTTCAATTCTGCAAAGATGTATATATGCTTGATCTTAAAACTTCAATTATGAACTGCTTACAAGCCAAGAACAGTTGATCTGAATATTCACTTGTGTAAAATTAATTTCATCATTGAACAAGGATACTTTCAGTTATCATGTGTCAGAGCTGCAATTGTAGTGAACTCTTTCTTTAATTACTTGTGCCGATGAAACAACATCATTGTTTTGATAGAAAATTGCACATCTTCTAGCCCTTTGTCAGCTTAGTTGGGTACTCCAATGCCATGAACCAACGGTTCTAACAGTTGTTATTTAATTAAATGCTCTACCTTCAGAACCATTCTAACGGATCAACTTAGTTATTTATTATACTAAATCACCTCAACTTCGTGAAATAATCTTTGAACCATATAACATGTGCCAGGCATATGTCTTAGCATATAATATACATGGATACACAGTCTTAACAAAAAGCTCATTTGTTTTAATAAAAACTTACACATCATTATTTCCACAATGACCATGTATCATAACAAAAAACTACCATTTTAGGCAAGCACTAAGTATGCTAATATAACCAGAAAAACACATGCACAAAATTCTTGGTGTCAATTGCATTTTTCCACATCCAGCCTTTTGAATTAATATCATATCTTAGTTGTGTAACATACTAAACTCCTAGTAATCTCACACAATAAGACATCCCCCGAAATGGCCATGGCAACCAGATCACATTCAAAGTTATTTGATAGCTTAGGAAGAAACCCTAACAACTGTCATTGTAGTATCTGAATGCCATACAGATCTCGTGCTACTTAATAATATCCTTATCATCATCTCCTTTACTTATGTATTAATCATCTAGATTACATTCTGATTGATTACTTGTTGTTTCTCCTATAAATTGGTAATTTTGCAGCTGCTCCGAAGAACTAATAATGAACTCGGCTCAGAAATATTTACACAATTCGCCCACAAACCAGATCTTCTTCATTGGTTATTTGTCTTATTCACGTAAACCAAGCACGATAACTCAAGGTCTTTTTCCATCTCCTTTTCTTATGCTTTGGTGTGTTTATCATGTGTTTAATTAACGGAAAAAAAATCATTGAATCTTATATGATCCATCACTTACTTAGGTTTAGGATTTTTAAGCTGATCGAGCACTGATTGTGGCTTTAGGTGACTATGTATTTGATTTGAATTTTTAGTTTCCAGAAGCAGAAGATGAAGGGATACCGAAATCCTATATTAATATACTCGATTTATTGTGCAAAGGCAATGACGCTCGAACAATAGATCACGCGGATCAACATTCATCAATTATCATGGTTGAACCATTTAATCGTACAGTAGGTCATATCCTTCAATCCATCCACAAAACAAAATTTTAATTAGAGTTTACTGCACGAATCATCCATGTGATTTACACATATTTGCACCGTTCACCCCTATACTTTACTTTTTGCATAGACTGTCCAAAAACTGAAAAGTTGTGAGTATTTATATACTGGGGCACTGAGTATTTTTATTTTTAATTGCTTAGTTTTTTATGTGGTTTTGTTGAGCAAAATTGATCAGTGATTTCATGGAGGTTGTATGACCTATACTTCGCACCTATACTTCGTCTTTCACACAGGCGCCACAAATATTATTTTTTCAAACGTTAATTACTGTACGCATTTTTTTCCTATTTTGACTGATCATATATGGTAATAGCATTAGCATTGTGTACAAGATGATTATGCCTATTTCTGATTGTTAGTCAACTAAGCTTTGATTTGTCAATTGTAGTACTTGATCATGAGATTGGTATAAAATTGGGAGGAGTGGTTTAGTGTATCTCCATCTAATAGCTAAAACGATACCCGTATGGGTTCTTTTAGTGATAATGTGAATAACTTCTAGGATAGAAAATATAGAGGCCTACAAAGTAAAATTCCAAGATACCTGATGGGGACAGGTTACTCAACCTCTAATCACTCATTTACAATTTCAGTCATTTAAACATCTATAAAGAAACGCGAATTCTACAGCCAAAAAAAAAATGAAAAACTTTCATTGATTACTTGCATGGAATACATAGGATCACAGTATCACACGAAATATATAGGCAGGTGATATCCTCTAAACTAAGCCCTGCAAGAACTTGAGAAAATCAGAACTCGGAAGTCAAATTCGCTAGACCTAAATCACTCTTATTAGCAGAAGCAGATTCTCATTCTGTTTCTACCATCTGGATTCTCTTACTTTTAGCTTATTTCATCTTATACGTGCATAATTTTTTGTACATATCACTTTAAACCGATCAATCATTTTGACTATGTAGGTCACTGTCTACGCCATCAATGCCCCTGAATTCAAAGAGAATCCAAACTCAGATTTCAAATCCGCTCGACCTAAATCACTCTTAAGACTAGAAGGTAGATTTTCTTTTGGCTTCTACAATCTTGATGCTCTTACTCTTAACTTAATTCTTTCTAATAGATGCATATTGTCAATACATATCATTTTAAACCAATCAATAATCGCCTTCTTCGCAAATCGCCATCTGAGCCATGAAAGCTCACGGAGTTTGAGAGAATCATAACCCGGATCTCAAATTTACGGGACCTAAATCACTCTTACAAGAAGAAGGTCAATTTTCTTTTTGTTTCTAAGATCTTAAGTCTCTTTAGCTGAAATCTTTCTTATACATGCATTGTAAACTAATCAAATAGATGATCTATTACTTTACTCATTCTATGCCTAATTTAGTTTACACTTTTCTTAAATATTACGTAATACGGAGTACTTTACAAAAACCTGCACCCCATCTTTAACACAGGTAATGAGCTAGTAATATATGTTTTCGATAAAAATTAAAACTGAAAACAACAAAAATAAACAAAAACAGTAACTTACAGGTTGATCGGAAAGCGAATTCGATATCGAATCGAATTGTGTAACAACGAGAGCATTAGGTATTCCACTTCGACCTTCACCACCACCACCACCAAAAATTACAAACTTTTTCTCATTTTCCTTATCTTTTTTATCTTCTTCTTCTTCCTTTGTATCACACGATCTGACTGCACTTTGAGGAACAAATGAAGCACCGTAAAAAGGAACACCGTATTTCTTATAATTCGCCATTAATTCTGCATCGTTACTATTTTTCCCCATCTTCAAACCCTAATTGCAACCTAGATGAATAAAAATTTATAAAACCCTAATTTCGATCATGTAATGGTAATTATTAGAGAATTGGATCGAACTGTAGGTTTGATGAACAGATTGATTGTCAATTACGATTAAATAATTTGCAAAAAGCTGTAATGAAATCGAATGGAATCGTGTTGTGAGCGCACGATGAATTATGCGACGAGAATTGAATTTTTTGTATATTTACAGTTTATGTTAGTATATTTGTAAATCTATCGTTTCAGTCCCTACGGTTTTGTATTTTTATCTTTAAACCACAATTTGCATACAAAGGGTTTCTAAAGTATTTTTTATGTTCTTTTTCTTTCATAATCGATGGCGTTTGTTGTTCCTGAAATTAGAATGGCAACAGTTATCCCTCTTATTTATTAAAAGAGGGTTTGATTACCCTAATCACTTTTTAATTAGCTTTTAAGTTTAAAGCTACCCCCAATTATGATTACCCAATAAATCTTTAACCTTATTATTAAAGCACCATATTACCCCTCCATTATGCAAAGTCACGCCATCTCCCATTCCATTTTCCATTCAATTTTATTCTCTGTATAGTTTGAATTTCAAAATCAAATTTTAGATCTCATCATGCTTCTCTAATTTCTTCATCTCCATGGATTCACCATCATTCACTATGGCCAATTGTTCACTTTTCAAAGGTGCTTGGATCTATTATATAAACTTGAACCCCAACATCGACTGAAAAAACTATAGGGCTAAAGGTATGATACTACACATTACATCACCCATAAAACTAGGGTTTCAATTTCATATATTAGACTATATATTATGTATTTTTGATAGATTTCTCTATTTTTCTTTGCTCTTCTATTCAATTTTACATGTGATTTATTTTGTTTTGGCAATTGATTTAATGGATATACATGTTCTGCCATTTATGAAATGGAAATAATTGTTTGTTTGTGAAGCTCTCATCTTCGAGCTATTCTTTGTAAAGTTCCTTACTTGCTTACTTAATTTGAATATCACGTGATTGAATTTTGTGATGCTTTTTATTTTTTAGTTAGTCTAATATGGCTCAAATGATTTATGTTTTTTTTCTTGAGACATTGCTTTTTGAAATTGGTACACCAATTGTACTCTCTTAAGTATGTGTTTATACAAGATATATCTATGACTGTAGATTTTTTCTATGGCTTACAAATATATTGTTCTATTTATTGAAAGTCGTGGTTATTAGTATATGCATAATGTTGGCCATTTTCTGTACATCAAATCTCCACTAGATGCAAAGACAATGAAATAGTTGACACGAATGCTGATAGAACAAGCCACATATATGCTAGGATCTCTCTTTTTGATCTAGCAAGCTACGTGTTCATGATTTTTTACATGATGGATGCCTTTTCATCTACATTTTCCTCCATTGCAGGTCAGACATATAGTCGTTATGCATGCAATTCTTAAGATGGTTCCTTGATATGGGTATCTGAAATACTCTTGCCCTATCACAAAACATAGGGTACACATGTAAGTTGAACTTCTATAAATGATTCTTATAACTTTATAATTATGTTATCTAGAATTTTAATACAGTATATAGTCTGATGTGTATATTAAGGTTAAATTCCGATAAAGGTAACATATTCATATCAATATATTTATGGTTAATGCATTGATTTCCATAAAGGTCAACTTTCTATAGGTTTACTAAATGTAATGATAGAATGCTGGTTCTTAAATCCATGTATGTAAAATAGAGGTAATAGCTTTCGTAATCATATTTTAGAAGATTTATATATTTATGAATTTCTTAAGAAAATGGACAACTAAATGCACTGGATGGGTGGTAGATAGAACCTACCTGTTTTGACCCGTTACCCTAGCCTTTTGTTGTTTTATTTACTTTCTTTGAGCAATTGTTATTGTGTAAAGTAGTTGGGCTATCCTTAAGTTTAAAATTGCAACCTTGGACAGTGATGCTATACTCTATCTCAAAGAGCATATGGAAGCAGAGGTTTTTGCTAGCTTCCATGAAATAAAAATAGAAATGTAATTCAAATTATATTATATATTAGTAGTATGTGTGACAACAGGAAAAATTTTCGATTAGATTCCCTTCAGGTAACAAAAACTTTTGACATAATAATTTATGTGTTTAAACTATAAGTTTTAAAGATAAAATGGCGACGATTAAATAAGCATTGCATTTAGATGCCCTATCGTTGCAACCTGACACCCAAGCAAACGTTTATCCGTGGATATGCATAATTTGACAATTTGCTTATGTTTATATTTATAAATTCACTTGATAAAAACTAATATATATACATATATACATACATATATGTGTGAGATACAAGAATATGACAATAGTTACACTTGCTTGCATAAAAGAAGCTACTAACCACCTTTGCATGGAATAAAATCTTAACAATCAAATAAATACTTTTATTTGATTCTAAATAAAATAATTACTTAATTAAAAACTTATTTAATTAAATAATTATTATTTTCTTAATTCACTTAATTTAAATCTTAAATTAATTAATAAAACCATAATTACACCATTTAACCTCCAACACCCTCTTAAATACACCTTCCACCTCCACTAATCAAAAATCAATCTTTTCCCCTCCCCCCCCCCCCCCCTCAAAATCCGGCCACCCCCTCCCCCTCACTTCTCCTATTTAAACAACTCTAATTCAACCAATTCTCACTTTTCACCCACACACCCATTTACTCTCTTCTAAACACTCTCTCCTCCCCTTTTTCTCTCCAAAAATCAGCCATTAACACCATCATAAACCACCACAAATCACTACCCTAGAATCATCTCCACATACTAAAATCATACTAGATCCATACTAGTTTTGTATTGGAAAGGTATTACAAGAAGTTCTTTATTTTCTTTCTTATTATTCCTTACTAATCATCACCCATGGATGAATAATACAAGAACTTATACTAATATATGAATATGAATATCAATATATATCTACATCTTATATCTTTCATTATACATATGTAAGATCTTCATGTAAGTCTATGCCTATACTTACATATGTATACATATATTTCTTATTATTCATCTTGTTATAATCTTATGTATGGCTATGCATACATGCATCTTTCCATTTTTTTTAATTTAAAATATTGAAGAGTATGGCTAAGCCTACAAAATAACTTGATGTTTGTAGATTTTCACTTGCACATATTCATGTGTTAAAAAGAGGTGATAATCCATGATCAAACCTATGTCAAGTCTTAAAAGATGTGAAATTTTACTTACTCATATCTATTGAACTTTTCAAGATTACATGCATGTAGAGTACTCATTAACCTATGGAAAAATGATGGTAATTGCATGTGGTTAAAGGTCTAAAATAATGATTAGTACCTATGAGTTGGGATAGTGGTCTATGACTCAAAATCCTAGCCCACACATACACATGCAAATCTGTCCAGATTTCCATATCTCACTTTACAAGGTCATAACTTCATGAATACTTCACCAAATACTACCATTTTTCTACTGTAATTTCCTTTATGTGTCAGCTTTCAAACCTAAGTGGTTTCACTCAAAAACATGGAGTATTCGACCTCCAAACAGCCCATACGAAACTGTTGTGCATGCTGTGACAGATTCGTATACCTCACTTTACAAGATCATAACTCCATGAATACTTAAATAAAGACTACCATTTTGCTACTGAAATTACCGTTATGTGATAGCTTTCATACCCAAGTGGTTTCACTTAAAAACATGGAGTATTCGACCTTCAAATAGTCTATGCTAAACTGTTGCACCGACAACTTATTTTTCCGAAATCAATAAACTTATGATACATGCTTGGATATCATGATATGGACTTGCATTCTTACTAGATGATTGTATATTTAACTATATGGAAACATTATTATGTAACATACTCAACAAAGACAAACTATGGGTGATGAAACTTTACAAAAATTAGAATTAATATGTGTATACTGTATGACTAAACTTAAGCATTTTATGTGATCTAGGACGCGTTAACCCTACCGAGACCCAAACAAATACTTGCTAATTTCCGCTCTCTCACTAAGGTGAGTCTCATGGCCCCTACTCCTTTTTAAATGCTTTGATATGTTTTTGGGGTGAGAATACATGTTCTTTTCTTTGTGGACACAAACTAAACTGTTACGTATTGCATAAGTTGACACTATCCATTATGTAGGCCTTTATCATGAATCGTTAGTTAATGACTTAAACGTGAATGTCATGAATAGATCTATTTGGGTTGATGCCCCCATCCGGGTTGGTAGCGCCAACATGACTATAAGTCAAACGGGTGCATTGTCATTTGAGAACTACTAGTGTTTGGATAGGACACTTGCGAGGCACTAAATGTTAAAGTTTCAATTCATGAGCTTATGGCAATAGTAATACAATTTTTACTATATTGTTGAATGGCAATACAACTTGAAATCTCGTGATCCACGGTAATGTTTTGCAACTACTAAAACCTATGAGCTCACCAACTTTACGTTGACCCATTTTTACATGTTATTCTCAGGTAATTAAGATGCTTGCTAGTTGTGAAGATGGCATACCCCTTTTGAAGTTTGTAACTACATTTGCATGGACGAATATTGCTTTTGATCTTAAATTCTTAAACCCCTAACTATTTTGTAACTTATGGGAATTGCTTGTAAACTTTTTAATGCCCTTGGTAGTCAAAAGATTTCTAATGCCCTTGTAGCTGAACTAGAAGAGATTGACCAAAAGCAGAAAGTTAAGATCACCCAGTTGAGTTCAAAGTCACTGATCGCAGATGAGGAAGGTTGTGCTGCTGACAGTAAGTCTGAAGTCAGCTATGAAGAAGGACTAGAGAAGCTGGAAAGAGATATGGCCATGATGGTTGCAAATTTCAGAAAGAACACAAGGTTCAACAAATTTGCTGGTGCAACATCAAGTGACATCTCAAAGTCAAAAGGTGACTGCTACAAATGTGGCAAACCTGGTCACTTTGCAGCTGACTGTAGATCCAAAGCTGTCAATCCTCTCCCTGATCAAAGGCCCAGCTTCAGAAATGACAAGTATAACAAGTACAAGTCAAAATACAAGAAGCTGAAAGCTATGTCCAAATTTGGCAAAAAGAAGGGAAAAGGATTCGTCGCTGAAGAAGGATCCTTCAGCGACTCTGACTCAACCTCATCATCTGATGAAGAAGAAGCTATGATTTGTTTAGATAGAGACTACTGCATGATGGCTGATGTTGCTGACTTCCATGAAAACATCAAAGAAGTAGCTAAGAAATGTTCAGCATCCGGCTGGGATCCAGAGACTCTCTACAAGGTACATTGTTTTAAATCAGCTTCAGTGACTGAAAAGGAGAATATCTTTGAGACTTTGATAGTTGATCTATCAAATGCCCATGATATTCAGAAAAGGCAAGAATGCATGATCAATGACTTAACATTTAAACTTAAACTTCAAGAAGAAAATTTGTTGAAAATGAAAGATCTAAAACTTGAACTTGATGCACAAATACATGCAAATCAAATGTGCATTCAAGAGAAAATAAGTTTTGAAACCAAATTTTCTCAACTCAATGAAGTTATGAAGTCATGGTGTAAATCTGCATTAAATGTAAATCAGTGTGTCAATAATCAAATTCCAAAACAAGTAAAAGCTATTCTGGGAGGTGATTATGACACAGCTGCTTCTCTGGCTGATGCCACAAGCATTGATCAAATATTCAAGCCTGATCAATCCTTTTCAAACTTTGTTTTTGAACCAATGTCAGTCTTCAGCGAGCCTAAACCAAATCATTTTGTTAAAAGCTCGCTGGTCACTGACAACTGTGATATAACTGCAAGTATTGATGAACTAAAAGACTTGAGCATAAATGAGTCAACAATTAATCCAGTTCCCATCAGTACTACTGATCAAAAGTTATTCAGCAACCTCAGTTCTGACACTCCAGTGACTGATGATCTTGTCATCAGTGACTTGGAGTCGAAGAAACAAACTGAGACAGTAAGTCTGAACTCTTTCAAATCTCAATCAAATAAGCATGTTGAGCAAAAGAAATCTAAAGCCACAAATAAAAAATGCTATAAGTGTGGAAATAGACAACATGTGTCAACAGATTGTTCATCAGTACAAGCTTGTGTCCAACCAACCACCAGCAGTGAGTCAAATGTCTTGCTGGTCAGTGGAAGCCAAGTTAAAGGCCTGTCCACCATGAACCCATCTCAGGATGGGTTCATAAATTGAACTAATAGTTTATTCCTGATGTAGGGCATTCTTAGAGAAACAATCTGGTATCTGGACAGTGGGTGTTCCAGACATATGACCGGATGTAAGTTCCTGCTCAGCGACTACCAGGATGAAAGAGGTCCTGATGTAGTTTTTGGTGATAACAACATTGGTAAGACCAGAGGGTATGGGGTCTTGACCAATGGTAATGTAATGTTTAAGAGGGTGGCATATGTTGAAGGACTGAAGCATAATTTATTAAGCATCAGTCAGTTCTGCGATGCCAAGAATAAAGTGCTATTTGATCATGAAGCTGGAGTTGTTTACAACAAAAATGGAAGTGCTGTCCTGGGTGCTCAAAGGAAAGGAAATACATATGTAGTCAATATGGACTTAGCACAATCAGGAACATGCTTTTATTCCAGAACCGTTTCAGAAGAAAAATGGTTATGGCATAAGCGACTTTCTCACCTGAACTTCAAAGCCATCAGCAAGCTCAGCAAGTATAGCTTGGTAAATGGACTTCCAAAGCTCACTTTTGACAAAGACAAGCTTTGCTCAGCGTGTGAGAAGGGAAAGCATCACAGCTCTTCTTTTAAAAGCAAACAAACATCTTCAGTGACAGAATGTTTTCAACTGATACATATGGATCTATTTGGTCCAGTGAGTTCTCCTAGTCTTGGTGGTAAAAGGTATTGCTTGGTAATTGTGGATGAATATTCCAGATATACTTGGGTATTCTTCCTCAAAGCCAAAAGTGATGCAACACAGGAAATTATATCCTTTATCAAAAAGATGAAAAACTTAAATGATTGTTCAGTTAAACATTTAAGAAGTGATAATGGCACTGAATTCAGAAATATTGACCTTGAAAGTTTCTGTGATTCAAAAGGTATTTCTCAAAACTTCTCTGCACCAAGAACACCTCAACAAAATGGTGTTGCAGAGAGGAGAAATAGAACCTTGATTGAATCAGCAAGGTCAATGCTCATAGATGCTGGTCTTAAGACCCACTTCTGGGCTGAAGCAGTTAACACTGCCTGCTACACTCATAATAGGTCTCTGATTGTCAAGAGACATGATAAGACAGCCTATGAGGTGTTAAGAGGGAGAAAACCTGACATAAGTTTTCTTCATGTTTTTGGCAGTACCTGCTATGTCTTAAACAAAAGAGATCACTTAGGAAAGTTTGATCCCAAAGCTGATGAAGGTATATTTGTTGGTTACTCAATCATTTCAAAAGCTTTCAGAGTTTACAATAAAAGAAGGGAATGTATTGAAGAATCAATGGATGTTACCTTTGATGAATCTTATGATGAATCACTCACTGATCCAAAAGATTATGAAAACCTTATTTTTAACTCAATCAGTGATGACAAGCATGAGATTCATCCATCAGATTCAGAAAGGGAAGATGATGTCCCTGAAGATACTTCTGGCTCTACTCTAGCTCAGAATAACTCAGAAACTTCATCTTTGCCTGTTAATACCCCATCATCATCATCTCATCATTTGCATCAAAATGATAACACTCTCCTTCCAAATCAAAGCTTAAACATTAATCATGTTTCTAATGCTGATGTGTCTGGTGGATCACCACTGAATAATCAAGTCACTGCTGAACCTCAGCGAGTGACTAAATGGACTAGACATATTGATAATCAATTGATTATTGGTGATCCTCAATCCAAGGTCCAGACCAGATCAGCATCTGCTAACTTTTGTTTGTTTGTAAGCTTTGTGTCACTAAATGAGCCCAAGAAAATTGATGAGGCACTCACTGATCATCACTGGATAGCTGCCATGCAAGATGAGCTATCTCAGTTTGAAAGGAATAAAGTGTGGAAGTTAGTACCTCAAGTATCTGGGAAATCTGTGATTGGAACAAGATGGGTGTTCAGAAACAAGATGGATGCTGATGGTGTTGTAATAAGGAATAAGGCTAGACTGGTTGCACAAGGTTACTGTCAGCAAGAAGGAATAGATTATGATGAAACCTTTGCACCAGTTGCTAGGCTTGAAGCAATCAGGTTGTTCTTAGCATATGCAGCTCACAAGAAGTTCAAGGTATATCAAATGGATGTGAAAAGTGCCTTCTTGAATGGCAAGCTGCAGGAAGAAGTGTATGTAAAGCAACCACCTGGATTCACTGATCCCAAGCATCCAGGTTATGTATATAAACTGGATAAAGCTTTATATGGGCTCAAACAAGCTCCCAGAGCTTGGTATGACACTCTCTCTGTCTTCTTGATTAAATGTGGTTATGTCAGAGGAAAAATTAACAGTACCCTATTTATCAAAAAGGATAAAAGAGATGTCATACTGGTCCAAATTTATGTTGATGATATTATTTTTGGGTCTACTAACAATGACATGTGCAAGGAATTCAGTAACCTCATGACTAAAAGTTATGAAATGAGCATGATGGGTGAACTAACATTTTTCCTTGGTCTGCAAATAAAGCAAACCAAAACTGGTATTTTTATAAATCAAGGAAAATATGTTAAAGACTTATTAAAGAAATTTGAATTCACCAACTGCTCATCCCTTGCTACACCAATGTCATCTGCAGTAAAATTACATGCTGATCCTGATGGTAAATCTGTAAACATCACTGCTTACAGAGGAATGATCGGGTCACTGCTGTATTTAACTGCTAGTAGACCAGACATTATGTTTTCCACTTGTCTATGTGCTAGATATCAAGCTGATCCAAAGGAATCCCATTTGCTCGCTGTCAAAAGAATATTCAGATATCTGAAGGGTACACCAAATCTTGGTCTCTGGTACCCATCTGGTTCAGATTTCTCACTAAAGGGATATTCAGATTCTAATCATGCTGGATGCAAAATGGACAGAAAGAGTACCTCTGGTAGCTGTCAGTTTCTTGGAGAAAAGCTTGTAAGCTGGTCAAGCAAGAAACAAAATTCTGTCTCAACTTCTACTGCTGAGGCTGAATATGTCGCTGCTGGAGCCTGCACTGCTCAAATTCTGTGGATGAGGAATCAGCTCGCTGACTATGGTTTTGACTTTGGCAATGTTCCAATCTATTGTGACAGTCAAAGTGCTATTGCCATAGCAAATAATCCTGTGATGCACTCAAGGACAAAGCATATTGATGTCAGATATCACTTCATCAGGGACCACGTCATGAAAGGTGACATTGAATTGCATTTCATTCCAACTGATTACCAAATCGCTGACATTTTTACAAAACCTTTAGATGAGAAAAGATTCACCTTTCTCATCAGTGAGTTGGGCATGCTGAACCTAAATGATTAAAACCTGTTTGTTTAATAAACGGTAGTTACAGAATAAATAGTTTATATTTTTAACACGCTGACCTATTATTCTCACTGATGTAATCAGCAAGAACATTAAGCTAGCATTGTTATAATCAATAAATTATATACTTTGTAACTGCACATGAAAAATTCCTTATATCTCATAAATAAACTATATCTTATGATTCACATACTTGACTAGCTGATTGGATTAGTATTCTAAGTTGTAATTTGATCAGCAACATCAAATGTGAAACATAATATTTATTTTATTGTAAGATATAATTTATTCTTCATCTCGCTGAGACATAATGCATCAGCGAAAGTTTTGTTATTATTTAATACTGCATTTATTTCGACATATATTCCTTACAATTAATACATTTTGTATTTAATTTGAACGATTTATATTCCTAATAAATACTTTATTAAAATATCTTATGGGAACTTGAAAAGGTACACTTTTTCTGACACCTCGTATACCTTTTCCGGCGCACCACTCCCATCACCATTTAATGTTACCACCTATCACCATCATCACCCTACTCCACTACCACCAACCACTTTTATTTTATTTTATTTTTTTTAACCTTTTTGACCACGTACATACTCGTTATGACCACATATTCTCCACATCAGTAACCGTATATAAGCAGCGAAACCTCTACCTTTTCATTCTTTACGCTTTCTAACTTTTTAAACTTCATCTTCTTCATTTTTCTTCTCTGCAAATTTTCAACTTTTCAAATTTCTACTTTCTTTTCAAAAATGGCAAGGACAAAATTTTTCAATAATGCTTATACTCCGACCCCAGAGATTAAAGCTCTTCGAGCCTCTGCGATCAGCGAGACCCTTGTCGTTACAGTTCCCAAATCTAACTATTTGGGAAATGTAACCTGTACAAAACCTGAGTATGCAGAGGTGATAAACTTTCTGAAAAATCATTTTATCCTCCCTGCTCTTACCTTGTCTCCTGGGAAAATGAACCTAGAATGGCTCAGTGAGTTCTGGTATACCTGCACTCACTCTGTCGTCTCTGGTGTTTCCCAACTCCAGGGTTTTATCGACAATGGTACCCAACCTATAATAATAACTGCCAACACCATTCGCTCTATTTTACAACTGCCGACCTCTGAGTCATACGAGTCGCTGCCAGAGAGCGACGTTGCCAAACAAGGCCTCGTCGAGCTCACTGAGATTGAGTGTAAATACTCAGTCGATGGCAGTGGCAACCGTAAATACTCTACGGTCCATAAAACGAAAATGGATGGTGTTTGGAATGCCCTTTTTACAAATTTCATTCAATCTTTGGGCACAAAATCAGGGAGCTACGATCAATTCAGCTCCCTGGAGGCACAGATCAGTTGGTCACTGGTCAACTCTCTCCGAGTTGACTATGCAAGTGTGATCTTCAATGAACTGATCACCAAAGTCGCTGAGCCTGCCAGGGCAAAATATGTATCTTACCCTAGGTATCTCTCACTGATTTTTAGGGATCAGTTTGCTGCCTATGATAGGGTATCATTTCAGGGATTTGAGCCCACTCTGGTAGGATCTCAAATTTTTGCTAAATCAGCGACTGTGGTTTTGCCTGCTTTTATGAAGCATCTGGGGATCCTTGCACCCCAGCCTGTAACAGCTGTACAAATGTCCGTTGTTGCACCCCCATCGACCACGTCACTGACCACACCCCCAGTGACTACTGTTGGTCAACCACCAATCAAGAAACCACCAACTGCTCCCAAGAAAAAATCCAAATTAGGGTCCCTGACATTAAAGGATCAGGGACATAGCAAAAAGAAGACATCTACGGATGCCAGTGGTGAATCAGTGACTGTACATTCAGTTACTGAGGGCACCACTGTTGAACCCTCAATTTTACCTGCTTCACTGGACCCCCGAAAGTCCAGTGACTCTACAAAGGGAACACTACAGACAGCTGCAGTGGATCAAACCACTGTTAGCAGTGATTCGGGTGCACCCCACACCCTCAGATCGAGTCAACCCAGCCACTTGTCATCCTCACAAAAGGGTGACTATTCACTAAAAGGGCAAGTGACATCAGTGGGTGATAACACACTCATAGCTGATGTCACACCACTGGCTACAGACCCGGGCCATCTCTCATCTATCACTGCACCGACTGCCAATGTCTCACCACTGACCCATGGTGAGATACAGGTCGCTACTTCTATTTCCAATGAACCACCAGCTAAATCACAAGCTGATGATGAGGAAATCATGCCAATGGACACCTCTGAGGACACCCAACCCATTCCTCCACCCACATCCAACTCTCCCATCAGAGAGCTCACCCCCACTTCTTTCTCAAGTGATAACATCCAAGTCACTGCTGATCAGACCACACCCCCTGATCAGGTAGCCCACTCTACACCTACCCCCATTATTAATACCCAAACTACTCCCCCAAACACCTCCACTCACTCCATATCTGATCAGCTACTGATGGAGTACATTGCCCAATCTCAAACCCAAATTAAGATGCTCACTGAAGACCGTGAGGCACTTATTGGCAATGTCTCTGTCCTCCAGAAAGCTGTTGCTGCTCTCACTGATGTATACAACTCCATTGAACCATGGAGCACATCTGTTAGTGAGAGGGTACAAGCAGTAGCTGATGCTAGTGCTGCAATAAACCATGCAGTCATTGAGCTAGCCTCCACCTCCAACACCAACTTCACAAATCATGCTGCTGCCATTGCCCAGCTCACCACCAACCAAAATGATTTAGCCATTTCTGTATCTAACTACCTTTATAACACTGAAAAAGTTATTAAGGTGCTTCCACAGGTTGTCTCACAGCTCACAAAGACAAGAGCTGAGGTCGCTGCCCTGCGTGAGGAAAACGCAGACTTCACTGATCAGATACTAAGGGCAGTTGATCAGTTTGAGCGAACCAGTCAGGGGGAGAGTGAAGAAGAGGACTTTGTCTCTGATCCAGAGATGCCCCGTAAGATGACTGATCCGCTATCAAACAAGGCTCACAGGGACATTGTGCTCACTACCTATGCACTTCGTCCTATTGCTGAGCAACCTGAGCTGGAGGCCCTTGCAGTTGCTGAACTGCATTGGGTAGATATGGAGATAGCCACTGATATGGTGGATGTCGCTGAAAGATTTCCTGAGTTCAGTGCTGAACAGCTCAGGAACTACAATGGGCTGATACAGCAATGGGCAGTGGATGATACTGCCAGGATTGAGGGTACCTCAGTGAGCTACGAATTGGCTCGCTGGGAGTGGATGAATAGGGATATAGTAGCTGATGCATCTGATGATGAGGAGGATGATACCATCATGCATGATGCTGATGATAATGATGATGATAATAATGATGATGGCCAGGGAGGTGGTCATGGAAATGGTCAGGGATCAGATGATGAAGATGATGTGAATATGGAGGATCAGCAACCCATATCATCTGTCATAAAAAGGAAAAGGACCAGTGACACCTCTCCTGCATCTACTCCTCCATCAAAGAAACAACAGGTCAGTAACCCTCAATTACACATTGTCATATCTGAGGTAGCTGCACCTTCATCTCCACCTGCAACCCAAAACCTACCCTCACCTACAGCAACTACAACCACAGCAACCCAAACAATCCAAATAACCACACCTACCCCAGCAACTATAACTCCAATCTCCACAGCAACTCCTTCCAACACTACCACATCAAATACCTCCCCTACAACATGCCTTTCCTCTGACTCAGCCTCAGATACCCCTTGTCCTGATGAAACAAAAGATCAGAGAATTGCCAGAAAGATAAAGGCAAGACAGGACAGGGAGCAAGAAATGATATTACAAATAACCTTTCAGGCTGAGTTGAGAGAAGAACAAGAAAGGAAAAGGTTGCTGAAAGAGCAATCAGATGCTGACAGAGCATACCTACTGGAATTGAGCTCCAAAGATGCCAATGAAAGGGCCAGACTTCTTAAACAAAAGAAAGATCAAGAAGAGTCTGATGCTGCAATTGCCAGGGTACTTGCTGAGATAGAAGAGAGTGAGCTAGAGCAACAGAAACTGAAAAGGTCAGCTAGCAAGAGCTCTAAAAAGAAAGGGGGAGCTGTCAAAACAGCAGTGGATAGGAAGTGGGATGAAATTGATAGAAAAAGATTTGCTGCCAGAATGACAGGGAGATCAAACCCTGCACCTATTACCAAGGTCAAACTGAAAAAGTCAAGAAACCAATCTCAACCTCGGCTACTTATACAAAGAGGTTCAGAGACTCAATCAATGCTACTTGATCAAGTATGCAAGTTGCACAGAGAAGAATGGAATGAGATAAGGCTTGCTATCAGCCACTCTACAAGTGCAGCTAAGGTTGATGTCATGAAGGAGATTGATAGACTCTATCAGAAAATGGTGTCGCTGCAACTCCTCAGACCAGAAGATACTGTCATACATGGTGAGGAAATTGTTCAGCCACCTAGTCCAAGGTATAGATCAGGTACCAGCAGCATCTATCGAATCCCCAACACTTCAAGGCTTAATCTATCTATCCCTGCTGGTGTGCCAAAGCTTGAAGGTCATGAGGTCACTGAAAGGGAGAAGGGTCTGGTATACAGGGACCTAAATGGTGCCCTTAGGTTTCAGAGAGAAGCTGAACTTGAGAAGGTTGATCAGGAACAACTCATACACCTAATCAGGTCAGCTAGCATGCTTCCAACAGATTCAAAGATCAGAAAAGCTATTCTCGATGAAGCCTTGGCCAGAAAGTACAGATACCTGCCCTCCAAAGACAAATATGAACTTGAAGCTGAGCTTGGCATAGTGAAAGAAGAGGAGATGTGGAGAGATAAATAACTTAGATATTTTGTAATAGTTAGCTTCTGTAAATTATTATTCTATGATATATATGAGGCTTCACACAAGAAAATCTACAAGTACAAGTCACTGGGCAACCTACTTACTATCAGAGACTCAAACATTTTCAACTACAAAAATTTACAAGGACAAGTCTCTGAGCAATCAACTTATCAACAGAGTAAAGGAAATTATTGAGCATAAACGTTTCCTGCAACTAGTCTGTCTAAGGGAGCTTTGACTTAAACCATTTAGGGGGAGATTGTTGAGTCACTGATCTGCAAACTCAAGATAGTCACTGATCTCAAGGATTAAGGGGGAGATTAAGACATTGTCTACAAGCAGATTGTTGAAGTCATCAGTCGCTGATAAGCGAAGTCACTGATGGTGTCTTACTATCACATGTCGCTGTCCCTCTTAATGAAAATCTCTCTAAGAAGAAATGATTCAAGTCAAGCTCCTATTGCTGATGTTTTATGTTCGTTGATCTTCTCTCACTCTGAGTTACTGAAGGAGAATTATGCTCAACTCTGTGTGTCGCTGATCTTTGTCAGCGAGAGTATTACTCTCTGTACATAAAGAATGATTCATGTTGAAGACGGTGTTGCTGAAGGTTTTCTTGTCGCTGATTGTATCTTAGACCAGTAGAGGAAGAATTTATAAAGATCAAAGACTCAACTATGTGTGTCGCTGATACTCATCTATCAGCGAGAGTCTCCAAGTCTTATTGAGTTCTCTCATCTGCTGAATAAAAGAAGTCACTGAAGATTAGCTGTTCAAGTCATTCTTTAGAGCATGTTAGCTCGCATCGAGAATGAGGAGAATTGATATATCTATCAGTGACTGCAACATTAAATGCCGCATTAAATAAGAAGTCAACATTCGGCGTTACTACGGCGCAGCACGTGTTCCTCGAAACTTGAAAAGAGTAACGTGGAAGCTTTTGATTGGTCTATAGTACAAGGTGATATTTCCCAAGACAGAATGTCGTGCCATGATATATCACATCTCAACTACCTCTCCAATCAAGCAGCGACACGTGTCCATCAGATCCGAAAATCAAGGATTTCAGCGTCTATAAATAGCGTAGTATGTTGTACTTCATTTTGTGTCGATTACTTGTATTGTCACTTGTTTGTCAGTGACTAGTTTGTCTAAGATACAAGTAACACCAGCGAGTAAACTAGTAGCGTGTTTGTCCACTACTAGCTTATCTCAGCGAGTGAGCAGCTAGCGTGTTTGTCCACTACTGCTCATCTCCTTTGTAATAGCTAT
The DNA here is from genome assembly GCA_963422505.1 of Pseudognaphalium luteoalbum. Classification (NCBI taxonomy): domain Eukaryota; kingdom Viridiplantae; phylum Streptophyta; class Magnoliopsida; order Asterales; family Asteraceae; genus Pseudognaphalium; species Pseudognaphalium luteoalbum. The sequence continues at coordinate 77,584,040 of OY730196.1, forward strand.
ATTGTTTGATTTAGATTAGCTTTGGCTAATCTATTCCGCAATCAACAAGAGATAAATTTTATCAATAAAAGAATTTATCTTCCAGCTACATTTGTGTCAGCAACTGAACTGTTTATCTTATATATATATTTGTGTTCATATTGCTGTCACTTTAATACGGTTAAAAACTTGCTAAACAAGCTAACACATTATAAAAGAAAAGTTTTTAATTGTATTCAACCCCCCCCCCCTTCTACAATTAACTCACTGTTAACGATTCACTATCACTGACATAATGGTGATTAGGGACTCACAAAAGGTATTACGAGAAGTTCTTGATTTTCTTTCTTATGATTCCTTACTAATCATCACCAATGGATGAATAATACAAGAACTTATACTAATATATGAATATCAATATATATCTACATCTTATATCTTTCTTTATACATATGTAAGATCTTCATGTAAGTCTATGCCTACACTTACATATGTATACATATATTTCTTATTATTCATTTTGTTATAATCTTATGTATGGCTATGCATACATGCATCTTTCCAATTTTTTTTAATTTAAAATATTGAAGAGTATGGCTAAGCCTACAAAATAACTTGATGTTTGTAGTTTTTCACTTGCACACGTTCATGTGTTAAAAAGAGATGATAATCCATGATCAAACCTATATCAAGTCTTAAAAGATGTGAAATTTTACTTACTCATATCTATTGAACTTTTCAAGATTACATGCATGTAAAGTACTCATTAACCTATGGAAAAATGATGGTAATTGCATGTGGTTAAAGGTCTAAAACAATGATTAGTACCTATGAGTTGGGATAGTAGTCTATGACTCGAAATCCTAGCCCACACATACACATGTAAATCTGTCCAGATTTCCATATCTCACTTTACAAGGTCATAACTTCATGAATACTTCACCAAATACTACCATTTTTCTACTGTAATTTCCTTTATGTGTAGCTTTCAAACCCAAGTGGTTTCACTCAAAAACATGGAGTATTCGACCTCCAAACAGCCCATATGAAACTGTTGTGCATGCTGTGACAGATTCATATACCTCACTTTACAAGATCATAACTCCATGAATACTTAAATAAAGACTACCATTTTGCTACTGAAATTACCGTTATGTGATAGCTTTCAAACCCAAGTGGTTTCACTTAAAAACATGGAGTATTTGACCTTCAAATAGTCTATGCTAAACTGTTGCACCGACAACTTATTTTTCCGAAATCAATAGACTTATGATACATGCTTGGATATCATGATATGGACTTGCATTCTTACTAGATGATTGTATATTTAACTATAAGGAAACATTATTATGTAACATACTCAACAAAGACAAACTATGGATGATGAAACTTTACAAAAATTAGAATTAATATGTGTATACTATATGACTAAACTTAAGCATTTTATGTGATCTAGGACGCGTTAACCCCACCGAGACCCAAACAAATACTTGCTAATTTCCGCTCTCTTACTAAGGTGAGTCTCATGGCCCCTACTCCTTTTTAAATGCTTTGATATGTTTTTGGGGTGAGAATACATGTTCTTTTCTTTGTGGACACAAACTAAACTGTTACGTATTGCATAAGTTGACACTATCCATTATGTAGGCCTTTATCATGAATTGTTAGTTAAGGACTTAAACGTGAATGTCATGAATAGATCTATTTGGGTTGACGCTCCCATCCGGGTTGGTAGCGCCAACATGACTATAAGTCAAATGGGTGCATTGTCATTTGAGAACTATTAGTGTTTGGATAGGACACTTGCGAGGCACTAAATGTTAAGGTTTCAATTCATGAGCTTATGGCAATAATAATACAATTTTTACTATATTGTTGAATGGCAATACAACTTGAAATCTCGTGATCCACGGTAATGTTTTGCAACTACTAAAACCTATGAGCTCACCAACTTTATGTTGACTCATTTTAACATGTTATTCTCAGGTAATTAAGATGATTGCTAGTTGTGAAGATGGCATACCCCTTTTGAAGTTAGGAACTACATTTGCATGGACGAATATTGCTTTTGATCTTAAATTCTTAAACCCCTAACTATTTTGTAACTTATGGGAATTGCTTGTAAACTTTTTAAGACAAATGTTCTAAGTCTGTAAGACAATTTAAAACTTTATGAAGTATATATAAAACGACTCATGTGTAACACCCCCAAATTTATTGTTTAGCGGAAGCAAGATTTGGGTGTTACTAATCAATAACAAAGCACATAAGATAAAGCGAACGACTCTAAATGCGTCATGTAAAACCATTGCATAGACAATATAAAATTGTTACATTGTTGTTCTTGTTACAAAAGCTCTCAGCTAAATGTAAAAGATTCTAAGGCATATCTAATTGTACAAAATGTAGAAATGCATGTGAATCTTCTGTAATCTGAATGCGACTCGAGCTAAAATATCCTGAGCAGATCTACTTCTGCTGGGCACCTGAGAATACATGCTAAAAGGTCAGCTAGAAAGCTGGTGAGCTCACAGGTGTAAATTGATGAAATCCAAGTTATGAACCACAAGATTTAGTTTAGTGATTTGCAAACATGCAAATAAAATATGAGTGTATATAATTGCCATGAGCACATAGTTTGAGCTTAACTGAGTGTGCCAGGATCCACATTCAAGGACCTGATCGAGTTTGCCCCCGGCATGTGCCTAATCTACACATGTATGAACAAATGAAAATGCGTCTGTTCGACCGCAGTCGTGGTAGCGCGACTACCCCGGACGGGGATTGTCAACCCATATGGTACCATACACTAACATTCACGCTATCACAATATAAACAAACTATGTTGTGAGGGACTTCATGATTAGATAAAACAACTCATGCAATCAATATATCGAGGTTTTGTACTTGTGTTCATATGTAAAACAAAATCGAGCATGTAATCCCACCCCTGGGTAAAAACAGTAAAGAGGGGCTATGAGACTCACCTGAGTCTTCGCGTTTATATCTATAAACATAAGTAGAGTGCTAAACAGCTGGTAGGTTTTCCGAACCCGTAACCTTCTAATGTCCTAGACATATAAGGTTATATAAGTAGATGTCCCGTAAGACCATCCATGCTAGTGTTCATCCCACTAGTTATGTCCACATACATTGGGTTTATGTTTTAAAAATACGTATGGCCTGTTGGTGATAGTTTACATTAATCATACTCTCAAGGTGTTATCATCATATGTTTGGTTTTATTTTATTACTTCCTCGTATAGTTCCTGTGCTGGTGTACTTGTAGGTATATAGATATATATTGTTTCGAGAATACCATATGCGACAATAGAGACACATATATTTATGTGATTATATTTATCCGACAATGCACGCTAGAAGGATCAATAGGTCCGTGATTTAGTTATCCGACAGTAAGACTTTTATTTGTTTAAGTTTGTTTATCCGACAATTATGAATTCATTCGGTTTTTTATTTCTTCCGACAATACATACGATACTAAGGTTTTAATTTATCCGACAATTACTATTCCGACATTAAGAGTTTAGATTCTTCCGTGATTAACTCCGACAATAATAATATACGATAATAATAAGGATTTTAATTGAGTTTATTCCGACAATAATGTTTTTATCCGACAATATGGGTGGGTTCGGGTTTTCATGCGACAATGTCGAAGTCCATGGGTTAGGATTCACGGAATGTGCATTCCGACAATATGGTATTCACGGAATGCATTATCCGACAATAGGCATTGTCAGATAATGGGATTCACGGACAAAATGTCGAAGTCCAGTTATATTTTTCATCCGAATTCAATTAATTATTTGACCAAGTAAAATTTAGCTAAAATTCATGAAATTTTTATATGACGTTCCCCTATGTCTTAGCTTTCTAAATCATATTTTTACATGTGAACTGGATAAACAGAATTCGAGATAAAAATTTGGAAAGTGTTGGGTGTCAAACAAGTGAGTTCAGTGACATGCATTCATTTGAAAATTCATAACTTAAGTTTTATAAAACTTCACAGAATGTGTGAGTAGGGAAATTAAAGCTAACAAAATTTGTGATCTTTCCCAAGTGGTTTCATCGATTTTTGTTTAGAATTTACGAGATGTTCCCCTTACAAGTTGACTGAATTTCTGGTCAGGTTTAACAGGCTTTATATGTACTTTCTTAATTAAAATTTAAAATAGCTAAATATCTCAGAAAATTATGAGACTTACGGATTTGGAAACTAGACTCAGAAAAATTCATTTTAGATCCAAGAAACATGAGATTTCGTTAAGATATGTGTTAGTTATGGTCGATCTATCCCGATCTAAAATATTGTCCAGTGGTTTTTGTTATTATCCGGTGGATAACCGCGTATTCATATGATTTTCTGAGTGGTTTTGGACATAATCAGTAGTGAGATGGGTTCTAGCATGTGTGTACATGTTTATACAAGGAAATACAAAGGAAGAGCAGAGATTTATACCGAACAAAAGTGGATCTAGAGCGAGAACAAGGCAGACGGGCAGCAACAACTCGGTTTGGAATTCCTTTCGCTTCTTCTTGCATTCTAACGGTTTAACTGGTGTTAGATTTCGATGGTTCTTGCTTAGATCTCCTTGGAAGGGATCTTAGTTGAAGAGGAGGCTGGATTCCAGTCGTTTTTGGTGAGAGAGGGCAGAGAAGATGTGTTGGTAGTGAGAGGATGAAAGTGTGGAATGAGGCAAGAGTGAGGATATTTTAGGTTTAGACATTTGGGCTGACTTGGGTCAACCCGTGGGTCACCCTGGTTGGGTAAGTCCGACCCATATGTGGGTTGGGCTCGTGACTTGTCTTCCTTGTGTTCGTGTAATTTGTCGTTATCGGTTAGAGTTAATTCGTACGTTTTTGTCGCGTTTATGACGTTTTATAGAATCATATTTGTTTATTGCATGTTATTATCATAATATTCATAAGTTTTGATTTACTAAGAAATATTTAAATAATTAAAATATTTTGTTTACCAACGTCCGTATTGTGATGTGTCGGTTTCAACCGATATGCTAAATGCACGATTTAATCAAATCGCATACGTGTGTACGTATATTAAAATATGTTAATACACATAATGATATACATAATTAATCTTAATTACATGTATTTACACTTAAGATTAGGCACTAATTATAGTCCTAATTTATCGGGTGTTACATCATGTAGTAGTCGTTCATTGTAATTCTTGTGTTGTGATCTCATGATAGTCGCACCTCGCAACCTTCCGCCGAGGCGGGGTGTGACAGATTGGTATCAAAGACCAAGGTTATAGTGAACTAGGTTGCATTAGTGGGCCTAGACTATAGCCGTAACTAGAATAAGGACTTTTTAGGTGTACTTGCTAATTATTAAATCCGTACATCCTTGCCTACTTATCAAATATTTGTTCCATGCATGCTTATTACATGATTAATCGATAAGTTGGTACATACATGTTAACTATTTATTTATTTTTATATGCTCCCTATTTATATACTATTATCTTATATGACAGAGTATGTCAAACCCTAATATCCTTGTCCAAATCATGTCTGACGATGACATTGAGATTGCACCATTCCTCGTCACCTCACCTAAGTCACCCTCATTCATGCATGTGTCCGCTACCCGAGTTGAGAAGACTGTTTCCTCCGAGGAGACCGAGCCACTCGAGGATGAGACCGATCCATTCGAGGATGAGTCCGAGCCTACTGAGGACAAGCCCGATTCGGAAGAACCCCATCCTTCCCCTACCATACCTCCTCAGACTGCACCCGCTCACTCTACCCAACCAAAACAAGCCTCTTCACTCCGATCATTCCGCTCCGGGGGACCACAATTGATGCTCATCCCTCGGATGACCATACACCCACTACAGACTGAGACTTTCCCTACTCCCCCCACTGAGTCTACCAACACCACTACTAGGTGAGTACGAGCCCGCAAGTGGACCTGGATGCAGGAAAAGATCCAGTCATGGAGAGAAGAAGAAGGAGTACCTGTGACAGTAGAGGTTGGGGAGTCCTCCACCACTATACCTATACCCTCTCTCACTTTGGAGCCCGTACATCACACTATCCCCGTTGTGGTAGCACGTTTGGTTAATCAGGAGAGGAGGCTTGATCAGTTGGAGTACGACCAGGATGAGTTATATTCCGGTAAAGTGGAACTCTTGGAGGCACAAGTTTCGGAAGTTGAGAGGAGGATCGGTAACATGGACTACTCAGTTTACTGTGCTGAGGACGACATCAAGACTCTTAGAGAGGAGGTCACCGAGTTACGCCGATGGGTGGAGCACAGTGAGAGGCGCGCTGAATTAGCGGAGGAGCGCGTGATTAGGTCAGAGCAGCGTATGTCCACGATGGAGCAGAGTTTGGGACGTGTTAGTGCACTTTTGGGCCAGTTTCGCGCATATTTTCATTTCGGTTTTTAACCTACTATGGCGGGTTGTGCCTAGAGGATAAATTTATGAATTTGCTTGGATTTTTCCGGAAGTTTTATTCCCGGCCTGTTTTCACAAACAATGAATCAAGTATTTTGTCTAAGTTTATGCTCTTGTTTGGTTATTAATCTTACTATCTTGTGATGATGGTTGTGCGATTTGTGATTGTTATTTCATGTACAGATGGCCAGAGCGAAAGGACAATTCAAACACTAGAAGATATGCTACGCGCTTATGTTATCAACTTTGGAAATGGTTGGCAAAATCATTTGCCACTATGTGAATTCTCATATAACAACAGCTACCACTCCAGCATTAAAGCCGCCCCATTCGAAGCACTTTATGGACGAAAGTGCCGATCACCCATATGCTGGACTGAAGTAGGAGATAGTCGAATCCTCGGCCCAGAAATTATACATGAAACAACCAAGAAGATTGTACAAATCCAAGGCAGGCTGAAGGCCGCACGTGACCGCCAAAAGAGCTATACAGATGTGAGACGCAGACCACTGGAATTCCAAGTTGGAGATAAAGTTATGTTGAAAGTATCGCCTTAGAAAGGCGTGGTCCGTTTTGGGAAACGAGGGAAGTTGAACCCTAGGTATGTCTGATCATTCAAAATATTGAAAAGGATCGGTCCAGTGGCATACAAGCTCAAATTGCCACAAGAACTCAGTAATATACACAACACATTCCATGTGTCGAACCTGAAAAAGTGTTTAATAGACGAAACACTGGTCATTCCAATCGAAGAAATACAAATCGATGACCAACTACATTTCATTTAGGAACCAATCGAGATCATGGCCCGGGAAACAAAGACCCTGAAGCAGAGCCGCATACCCATCGTGAAGGTCAGGTGAAATTCGAAATGAAGTCCGGAATTCGAAACGAGGTCCGGAATTCACCTGGGAACGAGAGGATCAAATCCGTCACAGATATCCCCACCTATTCTCAGAGCCCACGCCAACCGAGAACACGAACTAAAATTTCAGGACGAAATTCATTTAACTAGGGGAGAATGTGACAACCGGAAAATTTTTTGATTAGATTCCCTTCAGGTAACAAAAACTTTTGACATAATAATTTATGTGTTTAAACTATAAATTTTAGAGATAAAATGGCGACGATTAAATAAGCATTGCATTTAGATGCCCTATCGTTGCAACCTGACACCCAAGCAAACGTTTATCCGTGGATAAGCATAATTTGACAATTTGCTTATGTTTATGTTTATAAATTCACTTGATAAAAAGTAATATATATACATATATACATACATATATGTGTGTGATACAAGAATATGACAATAGTTACACTTGCTTGCATAAAAGAAGCTACTAACCACCTTTGCATGGAATAAAATCTTAACAATTAAATAAATACTTTTATTTGATTCTAAATAAAATAATTACTTAATTAAAAACTTATTTAATTAAATAATTATTATTTTCTTAATTCACTTAATTTAAATCTTAAATTAATTAATAAAACCATAATTACACCATTTAACCTCCAACACCCTCTTAAATACACCTCCCACCTCCACTAATCAAAAATCAAACTCCCCCCCCCCCCCTCAAAATCCGGCCACCCCCTCCCCCTCACTTCTCCTATTTAAACAACTCTAACTCAACCAATTCCCACTTTTCACCCACACACCCATTTACTCTCTTTTAAAAACTCTCTCCTCCCCTTTTTCTCTCAAAAAATCAGCCATTAACACCATCATAAACCACCATAAATCACTACCCTAGAATCATCTCCACATACTAAAATCATACTAGATCCATACTAGTTTGTATTGGAAAGGTATTACAAGAAGTTCTTTATTTTCTTTCTTTTGATTCCTTACTAATCATCACCCATGGATGAATAATACAAGAACTTATACTAATATATGAATATCAATATATATCTACATCTTATATCTTTCTTTATACATATGTAAGATCTTCATGTAAGTCTATGCCTACACTTACATATGTATACATATATTTCTTATTATTCATTTTGTTATAATCTTATGTATGGCTATGCATACATGCATCTTTCCAATTTTTTTTAATTTAAAATATTGAAGAGTATGGCTAAGCCTACAAAATAACTTGATGTTTGTAGATTTTCACTTGCACATGTTCATGTGTTAAAAAGAGGTGATAATCCATGATCAAACCTATATCAAGTCTTAAAAGATGTGAAATTTTACTTACTCATATCTATTGAACTTTTCAAGATTACATGCATGTAAAGTACTCATTAACCTATGGAAAAATGATGGTAATTGCATGTGGTTAAAGGTCTAAAACAATGATTAGTACCTATGAGTTGGGATAGTAGTCTATGACTCGAAATCCTAGCCCACACATACACATGCAAATCTGTCCAGATTTCCATATCTCACTTTACAAGGTCATAACTTCATGAATACTTCACCAAATACTACCATTTTTCTACTGTAATTTCCTTTATGTGTAGCTTTCAAACCCAAGTGGTTTCACTCAAAAACATGGAGTATTCGACCTCCAAACAGCCCATATGAAACTGTTGTGCATGCTGTGACAGATTCATATACCTCACTTTACAAGATCATAACTCCATGAATACTTAAATAAAGACTACCATTTTGCTACTGAAATTACCGTTATGTGATAGCTTTCAAACCCAAGTGGTTTCACTTAAAAACATGGAGTATTTGACCTTCAAATAGTCTATGCTAAACTGTTGCACCGACAACTTATTTTTCCGAAATCAATAAACTTATGATACATGCTTGGATATCATGATATGGACTTGCATTCTTACTAGATGATTGTATATTTAACTATAAGGAAACATTATTATGTAACATACTCAACAAAGACAAACTATGGATGATGAAACTTTACAAAAATTAGAATTAATATGTGTATACTATATGACTAAACTTAAGCATTTTATGTGATCTAGGACGCGTTAACCCCACTGAGACCCAAACAAATACTTGCTAATTTCCGCTCTCTCACTAAGGTGAGTCTCATGGCCCTACTCCTTTTTAAATGCTTTGCTATGTTTTTGGGGTGAGAATACATGTTCTTTTCTTTGTGGACACAAACTAAACTGTTACGTATTGCATAAGTTGACACTATCCATTATGTAGGCCTTTATCATGAATTATTAGTTAAGGACTTAAACGTGAATGTCATGAATAGATCTATTTGGGTTGACGCTCCCATCCGGGTTGGTAGCGCCAACATGACTATAAGTCAAATGGGTGCATTGTCATTTGAGAACTATTAGTGTTTGGATAGGACACTTGCGAGGCACTAAATGTTAAGGTTTCAATTCATGAGCTTATGGCAATAGTAATACAATTTTTACTATATTGTTGAATGGCAATACAACTTGAAATCTCGTGATCCACGGTAATGTTTTGCAACTACTAAAACCTATGATCTCACCAACTTTATGTTGACCCATTTTTACATGTTATTCTCAGGTAATTAAGATGCTTGCTAGTTGTGAAGATGGCATACCCCTTTTGAAGTTAGGAACTACATTTGCATGGACGAATATTGCTTTTGATCTTAAATTCTTAAACCCCTAACTATTTTGTAACTTATGGGAATTGCTTGTAAACTTTTTAAGACAAATGTTCTAAGTCTGTAAGAAAATTTAAAACTTTATGAAGTATGTTTAAAACGACTCATGTAGTGGTCGTTCATTGTAATTCTTGTGTTGTGATCTCATGATAGTCGCACCTCGCAACCTTCCGCCAAGGCGGGGTGTGACAGTATGTAATTCATGGGTTGAATAGTATGCGTTAGTGGTGCGTAACGAAATGGGTCATTATGTAATGGGCCAATAATATTAGTTTGATCCTTTTTATAGTTTGAAGAAAAGCGGTTAGGTGGCCTAAAAGAACAAGAGGAGTTGGAGCACAATTTTATGGGGGGAAAATTGCAGCAAGGACAATAAAGGTGGTGTATATTATATTTTTGTCATTCACTTCTTAGCACCATCTATTTAAAGTGAGTTTCTTCTTATTTAATATTTTTATCATATTCCGTGACATGCAGCAACTTATCGATGCTCTTAGGCAATTGAGGAACAAAGGACCATATGGTCTACCAAATAAAGCGGTTAAGTTGAAGCCATTAAAAGCAAGTCCAAGTTGTATAATGATAAGATTGCTTTGTTAACAGATGCAATGTCAAAGGTAATTTTCATTTCTTTTTCTTTTCTTAGAATAAAAAAATTAACGATATATGATAGTGTTTGTTGGAGGTGGCAAATGGTATGCGTTAGTGGTGCGTATTTAAACAAGTAAATAAACGAAAGCAAATAAAAGATAGATTAATATCAGATGATTTAAATATGTTTACTTAGACTGTTTAACCTCTAGGTATTGGATATATGGATTAAGCACTGGATTAGGATTAATCAACCTATAAGACACAATTTGGACTTATTAGTTGTCACGTCAAAGTCACTTAATTAAGATTATACAACCCAAGTGTCCTTGAAGTTTAAAACCTCCTAATTATAAATTGTGAAATCAATGAAATCACAAGTTAATCTGTGACCTTATTTTCATAAAAATCATCAATCATGCAAGATGTCTCTAAACATGATCCACCAATGTTAATTATTAGTTAATTCAATTCAACCCCTTTAATTTGGTCTAATCAAAATCCGCAATCAATAAATTAATTGACAAAGGCAAACAAGAACATGTAAAAGTTATCACTAATTACAATCAATCAAGTTTACTAACTCGATGAATTAAATAACCAAAAACATCAATCGTTCGATGACTACCGTGAAATCAAAGCATATAATCCCAATCACGAAATAATATCCAATAACTAGAGTAATTAAGTCTAAACAAACATTAAGGAACTTAGCCCATAATCATAGGTTCAGCAAAACAATAAATCATAGACAAAGTCATGTTCATAATCGAATGGAAAATCAACAAACCAATGTTAATGACGTATGAAATTAATCTTCTTGCTTTAAACGGTTGGAAATGGTTGAATCGGACTCTAGGTATCCCTAAAAATCGTCCTCTGGCTTCTGACTTCGGCTGCTCCAAGATTTTTTTTTTAACAAGTGAGCTTAAAGTCGAATTTATACCCTTTCTGGCCGACATGAGATCACGACCATAAGGATCGTGACGCGACGGACTTTAAATCGCGGATCTATCTTGAATAGTCATGGCTCTATCTCACTTCTATGATCACTGCTCTATCTTTACCCATTGCGGCGTGATTTACACCACCATAGCGACGCGATGTATAGTGACTGCGGCGCTATTTATTCAGATCCAGAACCTGATCATGTTTTACTCTATTTTAGCTTCAATTTTCCTCCTTTTAACTGCAACTCAACTAAATGAACCTAAAAACACATTTCAATTGATTAAGTACCCAAAGTTCATAAAGTAAACGATAATTACGATAAAATGGACAGATATGGCTAGGAAAAATATGTATAAAATAAGACATATCAGTACCCGTTGAAATCGGTCATTATCCTCGTAAGTTAATCCAAAACTTTAAAGCAAAAGGTTCATTTGCTCATCCTCTTTAAATTAGGCAAACAACATCACAACATCTTCTCATAAATCACTTCATATAAGTCATCTTTATTGAATTTTTCTGTCCCATTTTTTATATTATTATAAGTATAATGATAAAAAGGTACATGTATGCTAACAACAAGAATGCCAATGGGAACAGAGGGAAATGCCAATGGGAGCCAATGGAGTTCCTGTCCCGATCATGGAGCATTTTCGCCGCTGAATTTCAAAGATATTTCATTACTTGAATCAAAACTTATCAATAAAAAATGTTATCATCGCCTCCATACCTGAAGCATTTAAGTGTCCACGAAAAAAATAAATGAATCGAATTCTTTCAATGTAATTGTAGTGGTTATGCATATATATATATATATATATATATATTGTATAGTTTTATTGAAAAGGGGATTTAAACAACTTTGCTGTGTTTTTTCGGTGACTTTTGGTACTCTTGGTGAGAAGATCACAATTATATCCCCAGGACTGTCCCGTAGGTTCTTTGGTTTTGTAGTAACTTTGCTCCATCCAGATAGAGCTTTCTTTCATCATTGTAATCATCATAATCATCATCTATGTGTCTCAAAATTTGCTAGATTTTGGGCATATAAGAGCTCATTTTATATATAAGAATTAAAGAGCTGTTTTATATATTGCTTTTGAAATGATCTTGAATCTTGATGTAGTATACCTCCTACATTTAAAATTTTGAGTTTGGTGGACTAGAACAGGACTTATTTGTGGTCACATAATCAGTCTTATATGGTCTCGAATGCATGCTATTGGGATGCTTGCTGCTACTATTGTTGAGAACACAAGTAAAGAAAAATGTGGAAATATAAGAGGTTCAAAAAACACGGTGGCTGTCAACCTGGTGGCAGTTATAGTGGTCCAAACAGTAGACAACCTTCTTTATTGATTAACCTATGATGATCTCGTGGAGTAGGTGATCTTGGAGGCTGATGAATAAGGAGCTCTTCCCTATCATAATGATGATACTGAATTTTTGAATCCACCTCATGTTGGTCTCTGTTACCAGGTACTTGCTGCATTCATTCTTAAAAGTATTGACTTAATTGTTCCATTTATACCATGTTAGCATATATGGATGTGGTAATATTGACCCATTTGGTAATAATTGGGCCATAGAGTTGATGGAACAGGTATGAGTACAAGATGTTTAAGGGATTCTCTTACTACTTATAGTATGTTTTTCTTGTACTGGATTTGTGATATTTTCTACCACCATAGTATGAGAAAGTTAAGAAGATTGGTAAAGGAACATATGGTGTGGTCTACAAGGCCTGTGACAACAAAACCAGTGAAATTATTGCTTTAATGAATATTTGTCTGGAGGGAAAAAAAATGAGGGAGTACCAAGCACAAGTATATGAGAAACTACTCCGTTAAAAGAGATGGAGCATGAAAACATCATCGGGTAATTTTTTAATGCTAGGGAACTTATATTATTTCAACTAAGCAATAGTCGTCCAGTATTATTTAGTTATTCCACCTTTGAATTTGCTTATTGAGTATCCAACCTTTTTAAACCTTAGGAATTTAACCATAGTGAGCATTAACTTTACATCATGTATCTTATTAGTATATGCGCCACCAATGAATTATATATATTGAATATAGTTGTATGTTGACAGGTTACATGATGTCGTGCATACTGATTTTATATGGTTTTTGAGTACCTAGACTTAGACTTGAGGAAATACATGGACTCTCGTCCAGAGTTCTCATAAGGTCTTCATCTTGTAAAAGTGAGTAATCTGGGATTCAGAATAGTTAAAGTAATGTTGAATTCCAATTTCTATAAATTTCGTAGTTTGTCGGAAATGGTAGGTAAAATACCTATTAAATTTTCTGGCATTTTGTAACTTTTGGTTATTTTCTTTAACTTTCAAATATTCCTTAATCAAATATTGTGTGGTATAGCTTATTGTCATTCTCATCGGCTGGTACATAAAGACCTAGAGCCTCATAACTTGTTGATAGATCCTAAATACAATGTTGTCAATCTTGCAGACTTTAGATTGGCCTGAGCATTTTCCTCTTGCCAGGACTTCAACGCATGAGGTAATTAAATGGTTTTGCGTTTTCTTTTCAATTTTAATACATGTTGGTAATACTTTAAGTTTGTTAACCACTTCTACTCACTTATCTATCATCATTGTCTTGCCCTGTCACAGTTTCACCATGATAGCAACATATTTCTATCATTAATATATAAGAAAGGACATGTGAAAACTTTTGCTTTACGAGTAACATTTTATTCATGTTTGGAGATGTTACAATGTTTGGATCAACACTATCTTTTGTTGGATCACCACTATCTTTTGTGATCATGTATTATCTGGGTAATTATTATGGTTAATATTGGTTATATTTTGGTATTTTATCACCGGGACTATAAGGGTTGAAAATCATGTTTTAATTGTAATTGCATTGGTTTAGATTGTCACTCAAATGAGTCAGTATGACCATATTGGCCCAAATCATAAATCTGATGGAACCCTTAAGTATGGTTTAAATCTTTGGTTTGTGTTATATATTGATAGCGTTGTTTTGAGTGATGAATTGAAGGATAGAAGTAATATGTTTCATTTTGAAAAGTGGTAATGTAAATTGGCAAGACATTAACAATAAAAGCAAGGTAATTTGACTTGGTATTAGCTTAAAAGCCATCCACAAAAGTTAAATGCAAAACATTTCAACGTCATTCGCAAAGATATATCGACTCAAATATTATCCGCTAGAATAAATTATTATATAACATTTTATAATTAGAATCATAAAGTAGCCCGCAAATTTTACGGGTTATGATCTAGTTGATTTGATAGGAGGATGATTGAAAATGAGAACTTGTGTTGTACAAATGATTTAGTTGTCGAAGAGAGGTGGAAATCGATATCATGATAAAGAAAATATAAATAAGGAAAGATAAACGAATACATAAAACATGTTGCTTAGTGTTTAGTCAAACACTTTTTATATTTGTGTGCGTAATATATCCCTCTTGACTTGTTTTTACTCGTGTCTACATTACCATGACCATAATATGGAACCATCCTCAACAATCAAACCATCTCAATGCGAATGAGATTTAGGTTTTATGACTTTCTTCTCGTCACCTAATTTAAAACTTTGTTCTAATCCAACTTCATTTAAATAGTTTTATTGGGTGCAATAGTTGACAATGAAGAGGTTTCCATGAATGTAAAGAAGCCACAATGCCCAAGACTCCTAATAAGACTTATACCAATTTCGAAAAGTTGGCTTATAACCATAGTTACCAGAAACGTGATTCGCTTCGATTCGGCTACGCAAATCGGGTTCGCAATTCACTAGGTGTCGTGAATCCGATTCGTAAGGGGTAGGTTCATTTCGATTCGCTCTCTGATACGAAGTATCGTATAATTCGATATGATGTAATATAAGAATAGTATTATGATTTATGCATATGTAATATAGATTCAAAAAGGTAAAATCTTAATATTTAACAAAATGTCACAAAAATTTTTAAGGTGTTAAATATAGTTAGAGTTAAAATTAATTTAAATTATTAGATTTGTCTTGCTGTCTTGCATCAGTTGACATAACAATAGTATATTCTTTTCTTGCATCAGTTGACATAAAAGTAGTAGGCCCCTTTTGGATTCACCAAGACCAATCCAGAGAGAGAGACAAAACCAGATTTTCATCTCCCCCAAAAATACCCCCAATTTCGATTCATCATCATAACACAATGCAAACATCCTCTTCATCATCATCATCCCCAAATTCACCATCTCACTCATCCATCACACTTCATTCCCTCATTGCATCATCTACAGATTCATTGCTAAATTCCTTCCAATCACCATCACCTTCATCTTCATCTTCACCTTCTCATTGTTTAGGTCTCAATCTACTCGTTAAAGCAATCTATCAAGTTACAACTAGATCAGTTTTCAGTGTTCCCTACATTCAATGTCGAATCATCACCAGAAGAAAGAGACCGATCCAATTCAACAATATCATCATCAATTCAGCATCGAAATCAATACCGAAACGTAAATAAACAACAGGGATTCGCGTTTCGGAGCGAATCTGAAATGCCAGCGAACCCGATTAGATTCATCCGTACCCGATTCGAAATTCGTGGCTAAATTGACGAATCTGGTAACTATGCTTATAACCTATTGAAAAATAATCAAACATAACAATTTCATTGTGATAGAGCAAAGTAATTAGTAATTTACACAAAAAATTTCTCGTCAACCAGGCATAAAGTTACTGGAAATCTTTTCAAATCAATGAATTCGTTGATTGCAAAGTTCTTTTGGATAAGTATTTTTTTTGTCCATAAGGTACAAGTATATACTTCCATACTAACATTACATAACAAAGTCATGGGGATCCAATTTCAAATGTAGCCACAAACTTTCCAGTGTAACGAGTTTCATTTTTTATGAGTCTTGTTGCATTTTTTAGACAAAAAAAATTGGATAAAATCTATCATCGTAAAAATTATCCTTCATCTCGTTTTTTTAAAAATGATAATTTAAAACCAATTGGATGAATCATTATGAATAAAGTATTAGTTTTTATTGTTAAACAAATTATAAGCAATTAAAGGCTCTAATACGACTCTTACAAGTGTTAGCATATGTAATTGTATAGTGTTACATTGTATAGTCTTGACCCATGACCCTATAAATACTCGGCCCATTATAGCCCGCCATGTAACTTTATATTGCTAGCTAATATATGTTGATCATTTTCATGGGAAAATATTCACTAACATGGTATCAGAGCCGTTCCACGTTCCACGTCGTGTCTCTTCCTCGGTTATCCGTCTGATCATCATGGTTTTCGTTGTCTTAATCTCTCCACTCATAAGATCATCATCTCTCGACACGTTGTGTTTGATGAGGTTGTTTCCCATTTGGCTCAGTTACTCCCACACAGTCCCCCTCCTACGACTTTCTCAACTCTCCTTCCCCATTCTTTCATCCGGCATTTCAGACTTCATCATCGGTGTTGTCCTCAGACGTTAACCCTTCATCACCAGGTGATACACCCACAGATGTCACTCCATCTTCTACGCCCTCTGCTACTGACTCACCTACTCCCTCACCAGCCACCTCTCCCTCCCCAACACCACCTCCACCTCCCACTCACCCTATGATGACCCATGGCAAACACGGCATCACTAAACCCATTAAACGTCTTAACCTACACACCACTACTTCCTCACCATTGCCCCGGTCATATTTATAGGCTCTTAAGGATCCTCATTGGCATAAAGCCATGGATGAGGAATATCATGCTCTTATTATTAATGGCACTTGGGTTCTTGTTCCACGCCCTCCTGGAGCTAACATAGTTCGCTCTATGTGGTTATTTAAGCAGAAGTTTAACGCTGATGGTTCACGGGCCGGTTACAAAGCTAGGTTGGTTGCTAATGCTAAGAGTCAGCATGTTGGCGTTGATTGTGATGAAACTTTTAGCCCGGTTGTCAAACCGGCCACTATTCGCATTGTCTTGAGTTTGGCTGTCTCACGTCACTAGCCTATCCATCAGCTTGACGTGAAGAACGCCTTTTTTCATGGTGACTTACATGAGAGTTTACATGCATCAGCCACCCAGATACCGTAATACTAGATTTCTTGACTATGTATGCCGTCTGCAGCGCTCTTTATATAGGCATAAACAGGCCCAACGTGCTTGGTATCAACAATTTGCTGATTTTGTTCAGAAACATGGTTTTCAGCGCAGCCGATCTGACTCCTCCCTCTTTGTATACCGTCAGGGTCTTCTACAACCTATCTCCTCTTATATGTGGATGACATCATTCTCACAGCCTCATCTACTTCTCTGTTACACACGATAATTGGACTGCTCAGCCGGGAGTTCTCTATGACTGATTTGGGTGCTCTTAACTATTTTCTTGGCATTTCTGCTACTCGTAGATCCATAGGCATGTTCCTATCTCAGCAGAAGTACGCTACAGACATTTTAAAGAATGCTAACATGATGCAGTGTAATCCTTGTCGTACGCCTGCCGACACACAGTCCAAATTGGACGACATGGGACCTCCGGTCACTGATCCCATCTTATACAGGAGTCTTGCAGGTGTTCTTCAGTATCTCACATTCACTCGCCCTGACATCTCCTATGCTGTTTAGCAGATTTGCTTATTTATGCATGATCCCTGTGAGCCATATCTTCTTGCTTTGAAGCGCGTTCAACGCTATATCCGTGGCACTCTAGATCATGGCCTTCAGATACATGTTTCATCCACTGATGGGCTTGTTGCATATTCTGATGCTGATTGGGGTGGATGCCCCACCACCCGTCGTTCCACATCCGGGTACTGTGTTTTTCTAGGTGATAATCTCATATCCTGGTCCTCGAAGTGTCAACAGGTTATATCAAGATCTAGTGCATAGGCGAATATCGTGGCGTTGCCAACGCTGTTGCTGAGACGTGTTGGCTACAAAATCTTCTCAGAGAGCTTCATACCTCTCCTCCGAAGGCCACCATTGTTTATTGCGACAACATCAGTAGTTCTGTATACATGGCCTCTAACCCGGTACAACATCAACGGACGAAAAACATTGAGATTGATATTCATTTTGTTAGTGATCAGGTGGCTTTAGACCACATTCGAGTTCTTCATGTTCCTTCTCGCTCCCAATACGCTGATATCTTCACCAAAGGGCTTCCGTCTCTATTCACCGACTTTCGATCCAGTTTGAACGTACAGACCTCTCCTCCCGATAAAACTGCGGAGGGATGTGATGGAGGTCCAAGTATTGAAGATCGAGCCCACATGTTTCTGGAGGCCCACGAGCGTGTCACAAAAAGGGCTGCATGGAAAAGGGCGTAACTTGGGCTACAGGGCTCCATTTCAGGCCCATGAGCAGGCGAATCGAAGCTCAGTTCGAGGCCCACCAAGATGTTAACTACCACAGGTGGTTAGGCCCATGCTCGAAGCCCAAAAACGGCTTCGTTTGGAAGATATGGCCAATTCTATGTTTTTTCCGTTCATTTTGGGCTTTTGTTTTGGATTGTATATTTGGCCCGTTATGTTTTAAGGGCCCGTTTAAATTTCTGCTTTCTTCTTCATTGTAATGAACTCAGTTTTTCAATTTCAAGAATTTTGATTTCACTCTCCATTTGTGAATCATTTCCCATTTCACGGTATTCTTTTGTGAATCAACGTGCTTTTGGAAGAGATTTCTCCTGGTATTCACAGGAATCAACAGGTTTAATCTATTATCCCATTTGTACACTACATCAGGATGTTAGCATATGTAATTGTATTGTGTTACATTGTATAGTCTTGGCCCATGGCCCTATTAATACTCGGCCCATTATAGCCCGTCATGTAACTTTATTCTGCTAGTTAATGTATGTTGATCATTTTCATGAGAGAATATTCACTAACAAAGAATTGTCTAATGTGAAACGCTTAACTAAACTCTCGTTGTATCTCACTAACGTATGATTTTCTCTAGTAGATTAAATCATAATGAGCTCTTGTTTAATTTAAATGCCTCACAGACTTGGCCTAATATTTATAGTTTTTCCCAATGGATCCTAATATTTAAAGATTAATTAATTAATCAATGGTACCTATTGACGTTTATAAAATTCAATGATGGAACATCTTCTATAGGTTAAGGGATTTTACCAAAATTCTGAACAATCATAAAGCAATGCTACACCGACAAGTTTGTGATTATATTAGACAATTGTGCAGTGGGATGATAATGTGTTAGCTCATGTTATTAGAGACGTACGTACATGTACCTTATGTACTAAGATTGAAAAGCTTTTATAATTGAAAGGAAAATAATTTTTGATCCAACAACCGACTAGTTTGAGGTTCCCCGGTGGAATTGGTGTGCCCAATACTTGAGTATTATTAACTTATAATTGAAAGGCAAATAATTTTTGATCCAACAACCGACTAGTTTGAGGTTCCCCGGTGGAATTGGTGTGCCCAATACTTGAGTATTATTAACTAACTTTCTGAAAAGGTGATAAATTTGAGGAGGAAGCTAGAGATTAATAACGAGTTACAACTACTATTTTACTCATATAACAATATTGGGAGTCGGGTAGCGTAATCTGATCATCATCAAGATAACCTAGTTCCTTGATGTCAATTTACTAATCTAAGAATGCCCCATAATGAACATCATCCTGACACTACACTATTGCAAGTCATATCAAACCACGTCTTCCTTATCCTTAGTTGCAACACAAATGTTAGCTCATTTTACTTTATATGATTTAGTAGTCTATTAGATTTGCTTTTATAGTTTAATTAAACTAGCATAATACCCGTGCAATGCAGCGGAATACAATTTATATTATGCATAGTTACCGGATTATAGTCATATACTCCCTCCGTCCCAATTTTATTATCCCCCGATAAAAAATGCGCAGTTTAAGAAAAACATCACCATCTCTCTTACTTTTTGGTAACAAGACAATTTTACCATTTACTTTTTACCTACCTTTTTGTCTTACTTATATAAATTAGGGACAAAATTGAACTTTATCTCATTATTCTTTTCTAATTTATGGAAGTGGACAATTAAATTGGGACATCCCAAAAAGGAATACTGGACAATAGATATGGGACGGAGGGAGTAGTATATTTGTTCTTAACGGATTTTCTGTGATAGAGCTCAATAACGGTTTTGTTCGTAAGTAGAGTTTAATCTTTGTAATATGATGGTGAAGGGAGAAGATTATGAAAATGATATATATGTTATATTTAGAAAAGTTGAATCTTAATTTTTAAGAGTTACTAAATATAAAACACCAAGATGTTTTATATATTAGTATAGATAAAATACCAGTAAAAGTATATCCATAAACATAACCCTAGCTTGATAATTAACAAGTTTTTGCCCTCGCAATGCGACGGATTTTAAAAAATTGATATTTTTTACATAAATATTTGAAACCTTAAATTTTGGTTCGATTTTTTTAATTTTAACATAAAAGCTATGAGCTGATACTCTTTTTTTATTGTACATTACTAAAAAGTTGTAGAATACCAATGATATGATAATCTAGATCTAGATAATAATAATAACAATAACAATGAAGCACTAATTGTAGTTACCCAAGTTAAATTTATTGTAGCAAGACTATAAATTTAAAATTTTGTATCTTTTTACTATCGGTGTCTTTTTTTCTAACTTATACATATTACTATCGGAGTTAATTGGATTTTTCTTAAATATAGAAATGAAAACAAAAAATGTAACATCAAGTGGTGGTACAACATACTTGTTGAATAATTTTTACCTTCATCGTCATATCATCATAAATATATATATGTAAGATATTGTTTCTTTCGAAAACGTAAAACATACACTCTATAAGAATTGAATATTAATATCAAGTGATAATAATCATGAGATATAGTTATTGTAATTGTGTGTGTGTATGAATTTCTTATTTCGAAAAATAAAAACGTAAGAATTCAATAATAAATATTAAGCGATAATAACCATGGAATATAATTATTGTAGATAATAGTATCATAACAAAATAATAGCAACTACGAGTTATATTCAAATAGTTAATACTAGTATAAGGTTTAGATGAAATTTCAAAATAATAGGAAAAATAATATCACACTAAAGGCTTAAACTTATATAACCCATAACAAATTTAAAGTTATTAAAAAGTTAAGAATAATAATAGTTTGTTAATTAATATTAAAGGATAAGGATCAAAGAAAAAACAATATCACACTATATGCTTAAACTTATATAACCCATAACAAATTTAAAGTTATTAAAGAGTTAATATTAATAATAGTTTGTAAATTAATATTAAATGATAAGGATTAAAATAAATATAAATTAATATGCCATAAAAAATAAAATAGTTACTATTCATAAGTAAGGTAAAATTGATATTAATTGATAGGAATTAGTCCAAATAAACCTCTTTTCAAATTCGTCCTTGACAACTCTAGATCATCCTTACCATGTATACTAGTATTAGATATTTGTATCTAGGTCTAGTACAAGTAGGTAATTTGAAAGTTTAGGGTCCAAGCAAAACTTATCTATAATTTGATACTATATTATAAAAAGTTTGAGACATTGTCTTAAATTGAGTAATAATAAATTACTATTATACCCTTTTAACTATTATTCTTAACTTTTGAACACTTATACTTAATGCAATTTATTATACAAAGTAATATCTAATAATTATTTATCGGTTACAAATGTAACCCCATAAATATTTGTCTTTTTCATAACTTATATAAACATTAATAAATATATTTAATTGTATGTTAAGATTGTTTTAATATAATTATCAATAAAAAATCATATATTATTACGAATTAATCTTCACCTTTATTTTTTATATATTTTATACTAATATACTAAGAAATCGTCACCAAATTTTAAACTATAAAAAAGATATTCTTAAAATTTATTTAATTCACATTTAAATATGTTATTCATCACTTAAGCATTTAAAGTGATTCAAGTATATATAAAAGTTAATATACCACAGCTATATAACGGATTTGACCATTATGATTTGGAAAAAATAGAAATTACCATATTAGTTATACAACGTTAAATGTATAACTAAAAGTATTTTATAACTATATTAGATAGTTGTATCTTAATTTTATTTCAACTTTTAATTATTATAATTAGGGATTGTGATGTGGGTCGCGTTAGGTTTGCAGGTCTAAAATTCACAAGCTAAACCTGAGAATAATTTGATAAACGGGTTAACTAGTCAAATGTAACCAACTCGGATACAACCTGCATTATTTTGGTTGATGTGCCAGCCCGTTGACCTGGATTTAACCTAAACCAAATAAGATAAATTAAACAAGTCGGCAGGTTATGACTTGAGTATATAACTCTTCCTCATTCATTTTCATATAAAACTTTAAGTTGTGTTGAGAACTATCACTGCCATGTAAAATCGTTTGAAATACTAGCATAATACCCCTGCTATGCGGCGAAGTATAACATTTTACTGTAAACAAATGATGACTTTATGATAGTCATATGAGTATTCATGACGATCACGGAATATAATAGTCGACGGTAATTTAATTGCATGTAAAGTTTGAGATTATATATACAATTGGTAAAAGTTAAACAAATTAACTTAACAATTTTGAGTCAAAACATTAAAATATAAAAGAATAATATTAATAATATGATGCATTATAGATTTATAGATAGATTTTTTTGTGATTTGGTTTCCTTTTTAGCAAATCAATAAGATTGAGTGGATGAGTAATGTAAGTGTAGAGGGGTAATTTAGGCTTTTGATTATTTTAAGATACACACATTATAAGTAGTATATTATATTATAAGTAGTATTAGATATTAGATAGATATTAGATAATGCATATAAAATAATGGTCAAATTGGAATAGTATTATTGTTTTACCTTTTACTCAAGTACGACATGTCGTTAAATAGGGAAATTAAAAAAAACTGTCACTTTTTTTCAAGTATATATCGTTTTGCCCCTCGAATTTTTTTTTTTGACGATATGCCCCTTCCATTCGCAAATCGCAAATTTTTTTTGCGACCAGTGCATTTGCTTTTGCGACCCGTGCACGTGACCAAGTCGCTGACGGCGTTTGAGGCCTTCGCAAATGGCAAATCGCAAATTTGTGATTTGCCATGGCACTGAATTCTCGGGAACGTGCAAAACGACTCGGAGATCGCTAGTATTTCTCGGGGCATAGGTAAATCGCAAATCGCAAATTTGCAATTTGTGATTTGCGATGGCACTGGGGTCACGGCTCGGTCAGTGAACGGCTCGCAAAAACAAATCACGAGATCGCAAATCGCAAATTTACTTTTGCGATTTCATGGGGTATATCGTCAATTTTTTTTCCAGAGGGCAAAACGATATATACTTGAAAAAAAGTGGCATTTTTTTTAATTTCCTCGTTAAATAAACCTATTATGAGCAAGATCTTTTGTCGTCGCTGCATTGTACGGGTAAAAGGCTATAAAATATTAAAACAACTCTGATACATCTGTCGCTAACGTAGCAGTATCCCGACAACGTTAGTGGTTTTCAACTGTTAGTTGGAGACTTGTATCATATATCAAAAAGTTTATTAAACCCCAAACAATTATCTTTTCTCCCATTCTGTCATTTGTGCCTTTATCTCACGAATTTGGTTCTCTTAGGTCACATTTCACCTATACAAACCCTACTATTTGATTAACCTAATGGGCTTAATAAATATACTCCAATGCCTAATAAAGTAATAAACGTAAGAATTTTTTTCAAATCATAACCCAACTAGAAGGCAAGCCCCCAACTAAAAAATAGAATTTTTCTCTGTGGATTCAAATTTAGTGAAATCCTTAAGTTAAACTAGCATTATACCCGCGCAATGCAGCAGTGAAAGTGGTAATCGTGGATGGAAACGCGAATGAATGTTTTAAAATATAAATATATTGTATTTCATCCGTCCCGTTTAAAATGTCCACATTACTATTTTTGGATGTCTCATTTTAAGTGTTCACTTTGATATTTAACCAATCAAAAAAGACTTTATTGGGTAGATTTTAAAATTTGATTGATGAAGGGTTTAAGTCAACGATCGCCAACGTACTCTCCATTTTATTCCGAGAACACCAATCAACCGGTTTTACTACCATGATCACCAACGAACTTTTAAAATTTATCTCAATGTCACCATATGATAACCGGCTAAACCGGTATTTTTTGATTTTTTAATAGTTTTTCATTATTTTTAATTCGAAGGTGGAAATAATTAAATTTCTGATCAAACACATACAACAACCTATACATACAACATACATACACCGTTACACACATAGAGCTGTATCTCGCAAATGTAACTAAAAATTCCACAAATTTCGCAACCATAAAATATGATGACAAGCACGTCGAGAAAATCGTCGAGAAAAACAAAATCGGTAAACGGAAAGACAAACTGAGGAAACTCGTTGCTGAAGGATTAGTTTTATTTGGTTACGATACTTCAATCTGTAACTCTCATTGGGAGAAAACATCTTCGTATCCTGCATGTACTAATTCTAAACAATCATTTTAAGTTTTAATCATTATTAATTAGATTCAATTTCAATATAATTAATTTAATTATTATAGGTGAATATGAATACATAGATGTTATCGTTGAAGAAGGAGATAGGATAATAATGGATATAGATTTTAGATCTGAATTTGAAATAGCTCGACCTACCGGAAACTATAAAGCAATCCTTCAATCGTGACCACAAATAACTGTGGCGCCGTTATCGATATCGTTGGCTTTGATGTTATGTGGATCGATTACTTTTTTTGTAGGGTTTTTAATGATGCCATGAGTACTTGGTTTAGTGATGCAGTGATGCTGTTTTATGTAGCTGGTATTGTTTCAAGTAGATCGAATGACGTATTATGCTATGTGTTTTAAATTTTATTACGTGGATGCAGTATGTCACGTCATTAGTATTAGTGACGTGGCATTAAAAAATATTAGGTTCACGATCTCAACACATAAGTACAAAGTTCGTTGGTGATCCTGGTAATAAAACCGATTGATTGGTGATCTCGGAACAAAAGGGAGAGTACGTTGGCGGTTATTGGTTTAAACCCATTGATGAAAAATATAGTTAGTGGAGAATAAGTAATAAGTGGGACCATTTTACTTAGTCTATTTTTTTTTTGAAAAGAGAAAGTGTTAAATGTATTATATAAATTCATAATTTTGCTTAAATTGGAAATTGGGAGTGAAACTCCAAACCTTAATACCATTTGAGCAAAATTCCATCGACTAAGTTTACAATATTCACTCTAAACTACTTTTTGTAACGATACCTTGACCAAACCAACATCTTGTAAAGTAGTTCTCGGTTCGGACTTTTACTAATTTCGTCCGAAATCATAATATTAGAATTCGTGACATAGAAATATTTCCATATTACAGTTCAACAACAAAAATTCATACATTCAAATCTCACTAAAAACACAATCTTTCAATGAGCTATGACTTGTGTCATTCACTCCACAAAGTTATTAATCTAAATAATGAACCAGAAAACGCCGCATGGAAACTGCAATGCACTATAGCTTGAGTTGAGACTTTTAAAAAGATCCATCAACTTCAAGGTAAAACTGAAATAGGGTATTGTTGATCACCCACAGCTAGATAATGTGAACCCTCTTCAATCACCATCAACCCATCTTCATTTGCTGTCCTAAAATGCTCACACGGGCTAATAACGAATTCAACTTCAACCCTTTCTCCAGCAGTTGTTTTCACACTTTCAAAAGCTGCTAATTGTTGCAGTGGTTTACCATTTCCAATGTTATTTTGCTTCACAAAAAGCAAAACAGGATGTTTACCCTCCATTTCACCGTGATTTTGGACTCCCACGGTTGCTGAAAACTTGGCTTTCTCACATGATTCGGTTTCTACATCCATTACTGATGTGTAATGAAGTGAATCTGAGTTTTTAAGTATGGTGCTAGTGCTTGAGATTTGACTTAAAGAGAGTTTGTTTTGTGTGACCTTAACGAATTCATATGTGTACTTTGAGTAGCTGAGACCGTATCCAAACCGATATACTTTTCTACCTGTGTAGAATCTATGGGTACGCCCTGGATAGCCTGTTGATGGTTGTGGCCTCATTCTCATATCGGTCATTGGTATCTTGACGAAATCTTTAGGGTACCATGTCATAGGCAGCTTCCCACCTGCAAACAAGTTCGGGTGCATAATTAAGTTGTGAGAAGACCCGTCAAAATGATAATGATAATACAGAGTCTAAACAAGTAGATTTAGAAAGAATATAAAGTTTGGTTTTAAATAATCATAATTTTTTTGAATGGTTAAAACAGATCAGTTGAGCAACAAACAAATTTCTGTTTTTCTTGTATAAGTAGATAACATATGATAATGATTATGATTGGAATATTACATAGTTTATAAATCTTCAATAAAATGATTTACAAGGCCGTGGCATTAAAATAGACTTTAGACAACTTGTAACCTGTTTAAAGCATTTGAAGCATCCTCTTTTAGCTACATTTATTTATTTGACCCATTGGAGATTAGGAAAAACTAAGCTGACACATTTATCAATAAATGGGTCAAGATTGCCACCCCTAGTGTAAGTAATCAGCAGCCTATAACCTAGAACTAATAAGAGGCACAATTCAAATTTACACACAATGTGGATAGTGGGAACTAAATTGTCATAGTCTCCCCCACTCAAGAATCTGACATCCTTGTCAGATCTACAAGAGGCATGAGTCTAACGCACTACAACAATATAGTTAGAAAACTGGACCAGCAACAATCAGAAAAAGGAGTAATATCTTGAATAGAAAAGGTGTGATCTTTATTTTTCTAAATAGATCCATGAATGAAGATATTAACCAACGAAAACTAAAGGACTAATTATTTACAATTTGAAAAAAGGTACATCTTGAAGAGGGTATAGAACTTTACCTGGATTATAATCACCAAAGATGATTTCCGCAAGTGCAATGCCACCAGATTCACCAGGATAACCACCCCACAAGATCCCACCAATCTTTGGATCACGTTTAGCAAATGAAATATCCACAGGACCGCCACAAATCATCACCAAGATCACTGGTTTCTTAGCCGCTTTTGCAACAGCAGTGATCAAAGCCTGTTGCTGACCTGGAAGCACCAAATCTACACGATCGAAATCCTCCCTTTCCTCACCCTGGTCCAACCCCATAAACAAAACCACATAATCCACATTTTTAGCTACCTCAACAGCCTCATTAATAGAAGCAGATGTACAGTTAACATAGTTACATCCTTTGAAATACTGTGTGTTTTTAACATAGCTCTGAAGTGCTTTGAGCGGTTCGATGGATTTGCAAGGTGGACCCGCGTAGTTCCCAACAAGGGTATGTGCTGAGTTGGCATTAGGACCTATAACTGCCAATGATGAGATGGTTTTTTTCAGTGGGAGCAGTTTAGCAGAGTTCTTTAAGAGGACAATGCCATTTCTTGCAGCCTCAAGTGCTAGGTCCTGGTGCTCTTTAGTGCAGACGTGGTTCGGGCCGATCGAGCCATAAGGGAGTGAGGCGGGGTTGCCATTAAACAATCCAAGTCTCATTCTCATGGTGAATAGATTGTGAAGGGCTCTGTCTATATCTGATTCAAGGACTTTCTTCTGTTGGACTGCTGACTTTGTGTGGTTCTTCAAGTAGAAACCACAGTCGACATCCATGCCTGTGTGTTTTTCATAGCACAAGAAAAATATGTTAGAACGGTCCCAATGAGACTTGATTAGTGGTGGGGAAATGGGCAGCTCAAGTAACGGGACAACATAGGTTCGGATCAAAACAGGCAAAGTCTGGTACGGGTTGGGTTGACTGAAACACTTTTATCCGTAGATGTCAAGTTATTTATGAAACTTTAACAAATAATAGTGTTTCATATATGAAGAAAAAAAGAAGTTACATTATATCAACAATAACCATAATTTTCAAATAATATGATTTTGGAAGCCTTATGTTAAAAGAACAAACTCTTTTGAGTTGTTTGACCCATTTGAATCATTTGACCCTTTTCCTTTTAATCTTATTATTTATCTTTACCTATTTGACCAGTTAGAGATCAAACATACACTGTATTTTAAAGAAAAAGTGAAAAACAGGTCGATATTGTCACCTCTAGGCTTGATGCATCAAGATTATCATTTTCGAGTGACCATGATTACATTTTGTAACATGGGGACTCTATTTTCTTTGCAAACTAGTCATTTGTCTGTATTTATTCAGTTAAATAATTCAGAGACTTTAAGTTTTGAATTTACACTTATCTAATGTCAAATGAATATCTATATAATTGAAATCTAGCAATCTTTTAGTTGTTTTCTATATATTGGTCAATAAGAAGAGTCAAAAAAAGGATAACAGCCCAATTATTATAAGGGCCATGTGTATGGACCAGATGTCTGTTAGTATACTGACTTTAAATCAGCCCCAATAGGTGGACAAAACAACCACCACGGTCCAAAGTTTTGAGTAAATCACAGACACATGCGAGATAAGATGATTATATATGTGTGTGTTCACAGGATTGGGGAAACTATACTTAATTTCATTTTGTAATTGTTTTATTCATGTACTAAAAAACATAAATGTTTATAAATTACTGGAAATTTTACAACTTGAAGATTCAGAATCAGTTAGAACTGCGGTGTCTTTGTCCTTTTTTTTTTATTGTTTACAAAAACTTCAAACATAATTATAAGGTCTTCTTCGTTGTACAATGTGACAGTTCACTCTCTTTGAACT
The DNA here is from genome assembly GCA_963422505.1 of Pseudognaphalium luteoalbum. Lineage (NCBI taxonomy): Eukaryota > Viridiplantae > Streptophyta > Magnoliopsida > Asterales > Asteraceae > Pseudognaphalium > Pseudognaphalium luteoalbum. The sequence goes on from OY730196.1 coordinate 77,613,386, forward strand.
ACAAAAGTATCATTTTACCTCCTTAATGATCAAAATGTAACAACCAGATATGCCTGTTGTTGGACCAAAACTGCAAGCTCATGAATAATACAAGGACTAAATTTGTGCTTTATTGTTCAACATGATATTCATATAACAGGGACTGTTTGTTACAAGAACGTCCGATGTTCAAAAAACTCATGAACCAACGCATCTAATGCTAAATGGATCATTCATTTAGTATACCTTAGTCTGCAGGTTCTATTTTGTGACACTTGTGATTAATATGATTAGTTCAGGAATCTGAATTGTTAATAATGCATATTACTAAATGGCATACTGTTAACAATGAGAGCTTTCTAACAACTTGTTCGAAACTTTTATAGACATTTCAAAAATCGAACTACTGCATTGATGAGTCACATCACTTGTATGGATACGGAAAGATAAAGAAGATAAGTGTTATAATTAAACGTATTCGTTAAATGCGAAAGTATGTTTAGAAGACGGGCCATTTTGTTAAATAAAATAATAGAAGTAGTCAAAAAGACATACCTGCTTTAAGCACTTCGGCAACTGCATCTTCTGGTGTTTTTGCAAATTTATGAACTTCATATATGATAGATACTGCATCACAATCTGAAGTGATATACCTGAACAAAGATGTGAATTTACCAATATGTCCCCACTCTTAACAAAAATAGAAGAAATAACTTATGTAAACTGTAACGTTTGACTTGAAAAAGCATGCAATATGCTATTTTAGTAACTTCAAATTAAAAGAACCTTATAAATGCAGAATAGTATACTAATTCACTTTTAAGAACAACAATGTGCAAATAGGTAACTTTACTATGTTTCTTTTCAAAAAATTTGAATCTCATGATATGTTCAAAATCGAGTATTGCAACTTTCATTTATGAGATAATTACCCTTGAAAGCCCCATTGCTTTCGAGCAATGTTGGATAAAAGATTTTCATCAGCACAGTTCGGGACTCCATTCACACGATTGTAAGCACACATAATGCCACTAGCTTGGGCATGTTGTATGCAACTTTGGAATGGTGGTTGATATGTGTCAGCAAGATCTTGTTTTGATACCTATTTTCACATTCCAACACAGAACTAATTACCGGAGATACTGTAAATTTTTTTGGGTATAGGAGAATACCCCAGCAAACTTAGTTACTGTAAATTTATACAAGTTAAAACAAAATCCAGATAACGAAGAACACTGATAAAAGGATCAAAGTTTCCGTATTTAAGACAATAGAAAGTTCTTTTACGTAGGTTTGGATATGCTGTACGGGTTTATCAGTTACACGACAGCAATTCGATACATATATATGCTACACAACACATGATATTATAAGATATAACCAGTTCATAGAAAATTAAGCAATCAAAAACCATCTAAACTCCATTAAACATGCTATATTAATTTGGCTTTTTTATTAATATATAATGCTTTTTTTTTAGATTTTTATATTACTAGTTTGATCATGGGTTGTGGACCACTCCAAATGCTTTTTGGTCAAAAATCCAAAAATGGACAGTCCAAGTTTGCCTTTCATTAAAATAATACTAACTTAAAAGACTCCTAAAACAAAAGAAAAACCACCCTACAACATTGCATTTGCACAAAATCCGGTAGGAAGCATCAATCATTCCATTACAATAATGTACATCCAATATAATTTTCAATCACATATCTCAAGGAAAAGGAATAATTTCTTGAAAATAACAATTTTTCAATTACCTTTAGATTAAAACTATGATTTGATTTGCATCAAGTAGTAAGACTATTTATTTTGCATTTGTTCACACTTAACTTATGTTTTTAAGTTATTTAGAATTACCAAATTATTAATAGATACTCATTTTGATATCACATTAAAAAACACCCTTACTTTCTAGATAAGCTTTTCTCAAGCAAAAAAGATCAAATGCATATCAACGCACACAAGTTACAACAAAAAGATATGATGTGAAAACACATAGAATGATACTACAAATGTGAAGTTCAAAGCAGGGGGTGTAATTGCGCACGAGCAAAAGTATAAAGAGGTAAAGTGAAAATACACTAACCTTAGCATCATAACCAAATCTACTAACACCATTCCAGTGATCCAAATCATAAGCAGTGAAATGTTTGCAACAAGCAGAAGCTTGAAGATGACCATCTTTAAGCCCTCCACCTTGATAAGTATCACCCTGGACCCCTCTAACGTAAGATATTGCATACTTCCCACTGACCAATGGGTCTTCGCCAGGTGTCTCTTGACCTCTGCCCCACCTTGGGTCCCTAAACACATTAATGTTTGGTGCCCAAAATGTCATTCCATGAGCTTGACCTTGGTTATAGACTGCCCTTGCCTCCAATCCAATTGCCTAATCATCATTAAAATAAAATAATATCATTGGTTATCCTCTTCATAAAGGTTATTTATTCTCTTAGTAGTACAAGACTAAATATGTTAAGTTGTCAAGAAAATATAGTCTTCCAAATAAGTTCTTAACCCATATTGACATATTGATAATCATGACATGATATTGATAGTTTTTGAATTTGATCTGCAAGTTTCCAACTTTTTATAGAAAGCCAATTTCGACATTCATCAATACTCGAAGGTTTTCGTTACAGTTCGTGTCAAATCAAGTCATACATGTTCATAAAGTAAAAAAGTATAGAAAGTTATGATATCTGAATTAACTTAAATGCAAAATCAGTATGTGGTTAGTGAGACATATTAGTATGTTGAAAACAGTCAACCACCATTTAATGATAAAATTTATTAATGATGGTGGCTTTTGGACATATACATTATCACATTATACATTTGGTAAGATTGTCAAAAGATAATTTAAAAGATACAGTGAAAATATATAATGTAAATGGAAGTAGATCTACAGATAGTAATAAATAATGACTATAAGGCAATAAGATGTACTGTATGTTTAACATTTATGTATAAAAGATATAGTTATTGACAAATAGGCAATGAGAAATTAAAGATATTAAGTGCATTATTATATACTTGTAAAGTTGTAAGGTACGAAAATTATATACTATTCACCAAATATTACAACATTCAATGTACAAGTAAAACACATGTTTTTAGAATTGTTTAAAAAATCACAACTTTACCGTTACATCTTCACAGATATTGATTTTACCAAGTAATACCAACAACAATAACAACAAAAGATATCATATATAAATAATAATGTGCATACTATTTAAACTACCATAATAAATTAATAATTAGTTATTCATTATAAGACAACTAGTAGAGTAATAAACATTCTACCCTCACATTCAAAGGAGAGATATTTTTATTTACAAGTAACTTGCTACTGTAAACAAAAGGATGATAATATTTTCATTGTCATTTTTATTTTTCTACTAACGCCATCATTTTTATAGATACAACAAAGGTACGTATTATGAGATATATTGCACTTTACATGGATAATATTGGTATATCTAATAATAAAAAATGATGTTGGATTTATCGTCATTCTAAACAAAATCAATCATTCAACATATCCTTAAAATCGACCAAAAAGGATATTATGAGTACATATAGAAATTCAACATTTACTAGATTTAATTAGCAAACTAAAAGCACAGATTGACAAAAAGATAACATATAAATATAAATTCTGATCATTTGGATACCAAAAAACTCTTGCTCATAAAAAGGAAATTACTTCTTTTTGTCTGTCTTCTTATAAATGTCAAAATGTGATAATTATAACAAACGGTATAAAACTGTAAAATAACAATATGGTATAGATATAGATGTATTTAATAAAATAATGCAATAATTAATAAAGCAAAGCATTGTAGCAAGTTATACACACTCCATATAATCATATAATTATACAACCACATAGTAATATTTATCAATATAGAAATAACAACTGAGTTAACTCGGTTAATTACCTGACCGATTCGATACCACAATCTTGAATCAAAAGAAGCAGCAGTAAGTATAACTTGTGGGAAGCTAGTAGCAGATTTGATAGTCCCATTAAAAAATATCCCATACCCTGAATTCGAGACACCATGTAACGCTTCCGACCACCACTCGTACGCAGGGATACCGAGTCGCGGAATCGCTGGTGCAGTGTTCACGAGTTGCAGTATTTTCTCATCGAGTGTGAGGCGGGAAACGAGGTCTTTGACTCGGGCAGAGATGGGTAGACTGAGTTTGCAAAATGGGAGTGTTTTTGTTAGTGGGTTTGATGTGTCACAAGCGAATGGTGGCTGAGTTGACTCGGTGAGTGTGAATGTGAGACATAGTAGTAGAAGGAGATGATGATGATGATGATGATGATGAGATTTCATTTTGTGTTTTTGGAGGTGTGAAAGAGTGAGTTTTGTTTTGTGTCGGATTTAAAGAGGGAGGAGAAGGAGGGTGAAAAGACTAAATTACCCTTTTGTACTTTTTTTTTGGAATTTGTGAAAGGAAAATGGTAAATTTGTGGGTTGGTTAAAGAGATAAACTAATCGAAATGTTTTTAGGATAAAAATGGAAGATTGGATTAAAAAAAATGAAGTTCATCCGACTTTATTAAGGAATTATATAGGGTTAATATTTAGAGAATATATCTACAACCCTTATAACCCTTATAATGGGTTTTTACTCTTGACCTTAAAGAGATATTCAAAATTACAATAATACCCTCTCTTTATATGGTAATGGGTAAATATTTATAGCAACTTTTTTAATACTCCATATTTGTTAATATCATTTTAGTTTTAATTGTGTTGACTTTTATTTATCATTTATTATTCTACCTCCTTTGTATCTACATTTCCTTTTTCAATAGCCAATTTTCTATTCATGGGTTTTTTTTGTATTTAATTAGAGAATAAATCAAATAAATTTTAATTTCGATTTAAATTATTCATAAGAAAAGAAATATACACATTAAAACTATCAAAATAACAGTTTACTCTACACTCATTTCATTTTTCAATTTTTAAAGGTAAAGAACGTACAATAATGTAAAAGTATAAATATTTTAAATAAATTATTTTAGCAACACTTAATTAGAGTGATGCTATCTGCGTATTTCTAACCCTCAAAGTTAGGTTATGTTTCAAGATAATATCATAATACTACGTCATATTTATATAATCATCATAATTTACATTATTCATTTGGTTTTTTGAATGTCGATCGCATTGCACGGAAAACTTACTATAATATTTTCATAATCCACTAGCTTATACACTTGTTTCATCCTCTTTACCATCATGGTTTAGTTCACATCTTAACACCCGATCAAGAAAAAGAAAACATGCAACTATCATCAAGTAGTTTGTTTTTTTTATAATACGTTTAAAAGTATATACACTCAATTTGAAACAATACCTACACATTTGAAAAACTACATTGTAAAGCGCTGAAAAAATATAAAATTATAAGATCTAAATTACGACATCAACTTTTCTTTATATAATAATGTACCGCCGCATTGCGCGGTTACAAGGCTAGTATTAAATTATATACTCTTGTTGGAGTAGAGTTAGGATCAAACAAGATTACTTTAAAAATAAGAACGGTTAAGAACGCTTCAAATGCACAATTACTCTTGATAAAATAGTTAGATTAACATTAATACATCTCAAATATGCAAAGAAAAATAAATGTACAGTTATAAAAATGCATAAAAATCGAAAATGATTGATGCACGATTATCACTATAATTGTGCATCAATCATTTTTTCGATTTTTGTACATTTCTGAAAGTTCGCATCTGTTTTTTTTATACATATTTGAGATGTATGAGTATAAATCTAATGAATTTGTTTGCCAGTTGTGCATTTATGGGGTGTTTTTAACCGTTTTTATTTTTAAAATGTTCTCATTAAATCTTTACCTTGTTAGAGTGTATGTATTTATTTATGTTTTAAAAGTTATGTCGCGTAAAATTTGTCGCACCCCCAAATTCGTGATTAACGGAAGCATACTTTGGGTGCGACTAATCAAGGTAATCAAGCACAAAGATATATAATGAACGACTCTATATGCGTCGTTTTAACAAAATACATTAATTCCATAAAAGTTTACATCAGTTGTACCAAATACATTAGCTCGTGTTCTGAATAGGGAGATTTCCTAGCATAAATACTTATACAAAATATATTAATGCAATAAAATCTCTGATGTTTGCATGCTGACTCGAGCTAAGCTAATTCCTGAGTGCCAGCCTACAGCTGCTGAGTACCTGAGAATACATGCTAAAAGGGTCAGCTAAAAGCTGGTGAGCTCACAGGTTTGATAGTAAAAAAATAATGTATGAACCGCAAGATATAGTTATGTATGAAATTAATCATAAAAATGTGTATATTACTACCATGAGCCCATAGTTCGAGCTTAACTGAGGTGTCAGGAATCACAATTAAGTGCCCGATCGTGCGTGCCTCCCTGCGAGTGCCTAATCTACACTCGTATATACAAATGATAATGCATCCGTTCGACCGCAGTCGTGGTAGCGCGACTACCCCGGACGGGGATTGTCAATCCCATATGGTACCATACACTAACATTCACGCTAAATCCATATTAACAAACTATGTGATAGAGGACTTCATGATTAGTAGAGCAAACTCATGCAGTCAATATATCGTGTTTTGTACTTGCGTTCAAATGTAAATGAAAACTGAGCATGTATTCCCACCCCTGGGTTAAAAATAGTAAAATGAGGGGCTATGAGACTCACCTGAGTCTTAGAGTGTTTGCAAAGCAAGCAAGTATGATGTTGTACCAAATGAGTGTCCGCAGACTGTAACCTGCCGGGCGTTCAAAACGCGCAAGGTCATATGAGTGAGTAGATGTCTTAACAGACCATCTATGTTAGTTGTCCATCAATTAGTTATGTCCAAATGTTTGATTGTTTTGTTTGAGTTTTGAAAGCATGTACGGCCCGTTGGTGTGGTTATGTAATAATAATTCAAAGTATTATTATTATGTTCATAGTATTGTATACTTCTCGAAGCATATGAGTTTCATGTATGATTCTATGTCATAAAGGTTTGATCTTTGTAGGTGTTTATTGCTTTTATATATGTATATATATGTCCGAAGGTGTTAAGGCCCGTAATTCAGAGTCTAAAATGTGATTTTCTGGAAATTAACTAAGGGTCAAAAAGTCAACTCTCAAGGTCAAAAAGTCAACCTTGAAAAGTCAACTCGCGAACTCGCGAAGTCAACTCGCAAGTCTTCAGTTCGCAAGTCAAACTCAACTCGCAAGTCTTTCAGTTCGCAAGTCAAACTCAACTCGCAAGTCTTCAGTTCGCAAGTCAAACTCAACTCGCAAGTCTTTCAGTTCGCAAGTCAAACTCAACTCGCAAGTCTTCAGTTCGCAAGTCAAACTCAACTCGCAAGCCTTTCAGTTCGCAAGTCAAACTCAACTCACAAGCCTTTCAGTTCGCAAGTCAAACTCAACTCGCAAGCCTTTCAGTTCGCAAGTCAACTCAACTCGCAAGACTTTCAGTTCGCAAGTCAAACTCAACTCGCAAGACTTTCAGTTCGCAAGTCAAACTCAACTCGCAACACTTTCAGTTCGCAAGTCAAACTCAACTCGCAACACTTTCAGTTCGCAAGTCAAACTCAACTCGCAACACTTTCAGTTCGCAAGTCAACTCAACTCGCAACACTTTCAGTTCGCAAGTCAACTCAACTCGCAAGACTTTCAGTTCGCAAGTCAAAGTCAACTCGCAAAGTCAACAGTTGTGTTTTTGTCTTGGTAACATAGTCAAACGGGCTCGGTTTGGCCCGAAATTTTTAGGGAAGCCTTAGATTAGTTCATAGAGTCTCCAGAAATTTTTGGTTCGTGTCGGAGTCATTTTGAGGTGTCGGTTTTAAAAATATTGCAAAATCAGTCCACAAAGAGGGTTTTCGGTTTTGTCGGTTCACTTCGCCAATTTTTCTTAACTAGTTATGATTCGAATTAGAGTCCACAATTTTTACCAGTTGTTCTCCTATGTGTCTAGTTGTTAAACTGAATTTTTCCGGTAATTATAGAGTCCATCTAGATAGGTAGAAAATTCTGAGTAAGAACCGAACTCGGTTTCCGACAAATTTCAGACCAGGCTCAAAGATTGGTTTATACACAAAAATACGTACAGATCTGGAAAAAGTGTAAAACATGAAAGTTGTAGCTCTTTTCAATACGCAAATTTTAAAGAAAAAATGCATCATCTAACTCTTAGTATACGATTTTATACGAATTTTTCTTTGAGTCTGACTTTTCTGGGCAGATTTGTGCATGTTAACATATGTTGTATAAAAACGATTTTTGTCATCTCATTTGGACATAATCAAGCTAATGGAACAATAAAACATGTAAATAAGTGACATGCAATCAGATTAAAGAGAGGGAGTGGTCTTTCATACCAAGAAATGATGAAGAAAAGTTGAAGATGATGAAGAAGATGATGATTTGAGCCTTGATCCTTGTTTCTTCTTTTTGTTCTTGATGAAGGATGATAGATGGTGATTCTTGATGATAAAAATGACTGAGTTTTGGTGAGGATGATGATGAAATTCGTGGAGGAGGGAGAGAGAGGAGAAGAGGTGGTGTGTGAAAATTGAAAATGGAAGTGAATGATGAAATGAGGAGTGTGAGGTGGGTTTTTGAGTCAAGCAAGTAATCAAAGGGGAGGGGTTCACAAAATCTGCAGATTTTGTGGGGGTCCCATCCCATGTGGGTGCTAAATCTTGTGCCCCTAAGTTACGCTCCGTGCGGTGTTCGTTTCCTCACCCGTTTCGACGTTTATTTAGACGTTAAACGTTTAATACGCGCGTTTTAACTAACGATTTAAGTCTCGATATTTTTACTTGAAATATTTAATGTTACTACTTGAAAACATTTATAAAAATGTTTCGTTAAATTATCGGCCTCGATTTGCACGTTCGTTTTACGGAGGTTAAATCGCGTAACGGTATTTTTGCACGTTTTTGTTATCGGTTTAAAATACGATATTTTAAATGAAAGTTTTACTCGAAATGATATATTTTAAACTTATAAAATATATTTTGGCTTTCATTTGGTTGTCGGGCGCGTTCCGCGCATTTTCGTCGCGTTTATGATACTTTATACGTTACGTTTTACATGTTAAATATTATCAACATAATATTTAGAGATTTTTGAGTTTATTAAATAATTTCACATTATTTAACATTTTGTTCACCAACGTCCGCATTTATAATGTGTCGGAATTCATCCGATAGTGAAATGTACGATTTAAACAAATCGCATAAGTGTGTATATATATAAACATATATCAATACACGTAGTGATACACGTAATTAGCCCTAAATATAACTAATTACATGAATAAGTACAATGATTAGGCACTAACACAAGCCCTAATTGGTCGGGTGTCACATTCTCCCCTTGTTAAAAGAATTTCGTCCCGAAATTTAGCTCTGAGTCGGGGTATGAGTGGAGTTTGTGAATAGATGTGGATACTTGAGTCGCATTTGGTCTTCCCGTTCCCAGGTGAATTCCGGACCACGCCGCGAATTCCACCGGACTTTAACGATGGGAATACGACTTTGTTTTAACTGTTTGACCTCACGGTCCATGATTTCTGCAGGTGTCTCGACAAAGTGAAGTTTATCATCAATATGAATTTCGTCGAGTGGAATAATGAGTGTCTCATCAGACAGACATTTCTTGAGGTTAGAAATGTGAAATGTGGGATGCACGCTGCTAAGCTCGGGTGGCAGCTGCAGTCGATATGCCACTGGACCAATCCTTTCAAGGATCTCAAAAGGTCCAATGTACCTAGGATTCAATTTTCCGCGTTTGCCGAAGCGAATGACACCTTTCCAAGGTGAAACTTTCAAGAGTACTCGATCCCCAACCTGGAACTCGAGATGCTTACGTCTCACGTCAGCGTAACTTTTCTGACGATCACGTGTGGCTTTCAGCCGGTTTTGGATACTAACGATTTTCTCGGTAGTTTCATGAATGAGTTCAGGACCAGTGAGTTGGCTGTCTCTCACTTCGGTCCAACAAATAGGTGATCGGCACATACGACCGTACAGTGCCTCAAATGGTGCAGCCCCAATACTGGTATGGTAGCTGTTGTTGTACGAAAATTCGCACAGGGGTAAATGAGTTTCCCAGTTTGCACCGAAGTCAACTACGCAGGCTTGTAGCATATCCTCCAGTGTTTGAATGGTTCGTTCACTTTGGCCGTCGGTTTGAGGATGATATGCAGTACTCATGTCCAGACGAGTACCCAAAGATTTCTGAAGTGATTGCCAAAAGTGAGATGTGAAACGACTATCTCTATCAGAGATAATCGAGATGGGAATGCCGTGTCGTGCTACAATTTCCTTGAGATAAATTCGTGTGAGACGTTCCATTTTGTCGGTTTCTTTGATGGCTAGGAAATGTACAGATTTGGTGAGACGATCAACGATTACCCAAATGGTATCGCAACCGCTCGATGTTTTCGGGAGTTTAGTGATGAAATCCATGGTGATTTGCTCCCATTTCCATTGCGGGATTTCTGGTTGTTGGAGTAAACCGGAAGGTTTCTGGTATTCGGCTTTGACTCTGGAGCAAGTGAGGCACTTGCTGACATATGTAGCGATTTCGGCTTTCATGTTTGGCCACCAATAGAATTCTTTGATGCCATGATACATCTTGTCAGATCCAGGATGTATAGAGTATTTGGACTTGTGAGTTTCATCCATCACTAAGTCTCGAAGGCCTCCAAAATGGGGCAACCAGATTCGATTAGAAAGGTATTTAACTCCGTTAGGTTTAGTTTCGAATTGTTTCTCCATGCCTCGCAAAGCTTCGTTTTTGATGTCGTCAGGTTTCAGGGCTTCGAGTTGAGCGGTGAGAATTTGGATAATCAGGTCGTTGTGTATAGTCATGGTGAGTGCTCGAACTCGAAGTGGTTTTGTGCGTTCTTTTCGACTGAGGGCATCGGCAACAACGTTTGCTTTGCCCGGGTGGTATTTGATTTCGCAGTCATAATCAGTAAGCAACTCGACCCAACGACGTTGTCTCATGTTTAGATCCTTTTGATCGAAGATATGCTGGAGACCTTTGTGATCTGTGAAGATTGTACATTTTGTGCCGTACAGATAGTGTCTCCAGATTTTTAGTGCAAACACTACGGCTCCCAGCTCGAGATCATGAGTGGTGTAGTTCTTTTCGTGGATTTTGAGCTATCGAGAGGCGTAGGCAATGACCTTGTCTCGTTGCATCAACACGCAACCAAGACCTTGGTGTGAAGCATCGCAGTATACCACGAAGTCATCGGTGCCTTCGGGTAAGGATAGGATAGGTGCACTGCAAAGCTTTTGTTTGAGTAGTTGGAAAGCGGATTCTTGCTTATCAGTCCAATCGAACTTCTTGTCTTTTTGAGTGAGTGTTGTGAGTGGTTGAGCTATTTTTGAAAAGTTTTCAATGAAGCGCCGATAGTACTCGGCAAGTCCTAGGAATTGCCGTACTTCGGTCGGTGTCGTAGGTGCTTGCCAGCACTTGATAGCCTCGATTTTTGATGGATCAACATGAATTCCCTGATTGTCAATGACGTGTCCAAGGAAATGAACGGTTTGCATCCACAACTCACACTTAGAAAATTTAGCATAAAGCTCTTCGTGTTTGAGTAGTTCTAGAATAGTTTTAAGATGTTGCGCATGTTCTTGTTTGTTGCGCGAGTAGATGAGGATGTCATCAATGAATACGATGACAAACCTATCAAGGTATGGTTTGCACACTCGGTTCATGAGGTCCATGAATACAACCGGTGCGTTAGTTAAACCGAACGGCATCACTTGAAATTCGTAATGCCCATAGCGGGTTCGAAAAGCAGTTTTTGGGATATCGGTGTCGCGAACACGTAGTTGGTGATAACCGGACCGTAGATCAATTTTTGAGTAAAAGCTTGACCCTTGAAGTTGGTCAAACAGGTCATCGATGCGGGGAACCGGATAACGATTCTTGACGGTTAGTTTGTTCAACTCTCGATAGTCGATGCACATTCTGAATGAACCATCTTTCTTTTTCACGAATAAGACCGGAGCTCCCCAAGGTGAAGAACTCGGTCGGATGAATCCTTTGTCAAGGAGTTCTTGTAACTGAGTGGATAACTCTTGAAGTTCGGAAGGGGCTAAACGATAAGGTGCTCGTGCCACGGGTGCTGCTCCGGGCACAAGATCGATGGAGAACTCTACCTGCCTAGGTGGTGGAAGGCCAGGTAATTCCTCAGGAAAGACTTCTGGAAAGTCTCGAACGATAGGCACATCCTCAAGTTGCTTCTCCTCCGTCTTTTTCTCCATAACGTGTGCGAGGATTGCCTGATAACCTTTTCTTAGATATTTACGGGTTTTCATACAGGATATGATATTCAATCTCGTCCCACCGGTCTCCCCTTGTATGATCAAAGTACTACCAGTGACGAGAGGAATACGAACAATTTTCTCGAAACAAACGATTTCGGCACGGTGTTTGGACAACCAGTCCATGCCTACAATGATATCGAAGCTACCGATCTCAACAGGTATGAGGTCAATGGGAAAAAGTTCGTCGGCTAGGTTTAAAGTGCAATTAGGTATCACACTATCAGTTTCAATGAGTTTACCATTAGCTAGTTCTACAATGTACTTAACATCCAAAGTAACAGGGGTGATGTCAAGCAAAGGATAAAATTCATTAGATATAAACCGTCAACATTGAATGTTGAGTGAATTCACAGGTTTAGTATAAGCGTAGTTAAACCAAGTTTTGTATAAATCATTCATGTACACAAACATAATGTTTATATGTATAGCAGGAAACACAAGTATTCTCATTTAAAGAAAACATTTCCTATTTTACTGTAAGAATGTCATTCTTACTAAAATTCAGTCGATGTGTTAGGAAACACAAGTTTAATCATAAATATTTCCTAATAATATTTGCAGGAAACTCATGTTTAACAACCAAGTAAACATTTCCATATAAATAGCTGTAGGAAACACAGGTTCAACAGTCAAGTAAACATTTCCTATAAAAGTTGTTTTGTAGGAAAACCAAGTTTAGCCAATCAAGGTAAACGTTTCCTAAATGAAATCATGTATAGGAATACCAATCCTATTAGTTGTCACAGGGAATACCCTTCCCAAATCAAGTTGTAGTTTAGTTGTTTAGTTTATGTGGGAGATATAGACTATGATCCCTCTAAGGTGAGCGACACCTTTAAAGTTAAAGTAACGATACCTAGTACTATAACCAAACCACGACTAGTTGATGTTGTTGCCTCAATAACACGGTAAGTATACACTCCTCGTTACGACTGTCGTCGTGTGGTTGGAATGACTAACGAGTTATATCAGTGGGAGGGTTGTCAAATCGATAGGTATATCTGTATACTCAGTGGCTAGAGTCACCTAGCTAATGGTTTTAGGTTGCAAGCACTGGGACTTATGTGCACTACAACTACCTCGCGTAAACCTAGGATCGTACCAAGATTCGTTGTCTTATTCCCAAAAAGTTGTGAAAACGTTTCATATAGTTAACAGTTGAATATAAAGCATATAGCATTTATATAAATAAGTTTGATATAAAAGCATGTTGAGCAATTATATAAAACAAGTAGCACGTAATAGCACATAGTTCTATGTTTTCCACCCCTGGTTTTAAAAGCATTTAAAACAAGTAAAAGGTAGGGGCTGTGAACTCACTTGTAGCAAATCTTCAGCTAGTACAGCTAGTAATATATAGTAGTCCGAACGTGCCTCTCAGATACCTAGACACAATTAAATATACTTTACATAAGTATATGGACTAACCGTTAAGTTGAAATGTTTATAACGTTTTAGTTGTTTGTGATATTTGTGTTGAAATAATCGTTACGTACAAGTATATGTTTACATATACTTATTAGTTGAATATATATTCTAATATATATATGTTATTTGTCGTCAATGATTTTATATATATATATATATATATATATATATATATATATATATATATATATATATACGTATATTATAATAGTCGCGTATATAGATATATATGTAGTTGTCGTCGTTGTTGATCATGTTTCCAAAACATAATTATAGTAGTTATAAAAATAACTTTGTTTAATGCGATTGTCGTAGTTCATTTATATAACTATATACAAATTATAATCGTCAACTATATATATATAATCTATTTGTCGTGTTACTAATCTCATTGGTCCCGTTTAACTCGTCACATATATATAATTCGGTTTAAGTTTGCGTTTTAAAATTACATGACCCATTGGGCTTGGCCCAATTCGTTTTGCCCAAATATGAGGCCCAATAGGTACGACCCAATTAGTATGGCCCAAATACATTAATAAAATAATGATTTTGGCCCAATATATATTTGACCCGATTGGCCTAAAAGTAGTATCGTTTAATATTTGTGTCAAAGTATTGTCCCGCAGTCGAGTACAATTTAGTACCAAATTTATAACTTATCAATAATTCGTTAAGTTGTAAGATCGTTTCGTACAATTTTAATCGTTTACGTGTTTGTAAGTTCGTATGTATGTACATATATAAATGGTTGTACACATATATAAAATATATAAGATATAAAATATATATATATAAATAATAATCGAAGAGGTCGGTCACAGGTTTCGAACCTGTGACCTCCTTTTGCTCCACGTAAATCACAACCACTAGGCTAAGCTTGCCTTTTAGTTATATCTACCCAACTATTAATATATATATATATATATATATATATGTTAGTAATTTTTGTAAAATGTGTCATTTAAAATCACACTTGTACGTAGTTCATTTCCATCAGTTAATAGATCAACTGTTATTCGTTCTTGGTTTTATACAACTAGTAGTTCTGCTAATACCTTATGTGTACAGCAGCTCAAGTCGAGTCTCAAAAAGAAAACCGAACCATTCAAACTTAAGCTATATAATTTGGATTTCACTTTTCATATGAACTAAGTTTTGTAAAAATTTGGGTTTTGTTTTCTTAAAATTTTATTTCAAGAATTTATATCACCAACTCATCAAATAACTTTAAAATCAACCACAATAGTTATGTTTAACTATTATATAATCAATGAGATATGTAAAATGGATGGAATTTAAGAGTTTAAAATCCTCACGAAACTTATGATTTTGATGATGATGATGACCGAGATGATCGATTGATGATGATGCTATTAGACGATGAGATGATGATGATTTTTGTAAATATTTGTTATGTGTTTAGTGGGTTATGGTTTGAAGACGAATAAGAAAATTTCTCCTGCTTGCTTGTTTTTCCTCCACCCTTCGGCTTACAGAAAAGAGAAGTAATAAAGTTGGTGAAATTGCATTATTGAGGTTGTTGGGTGTAATCACAGTACAAGAGGGAGTATATATTAAACTCAAGTAAATCAACTTTTTCAAAAGGGAGGATGGCTGTGTACAGCCCCTTGTCGAACATATATTTTAACTTAGTGTATTGGTTTGGGTTTTTAACCCGTTAGTTCCTTGTACGGGTCCAATTATTTGTACCCCGTGTCCCACTCAATTATTCGTTTGTTTAAATTTTATTTTAAACTTTGTAATTGATAACTACAAAAATGAAATAATTTTATTTAAAATTTATTAATAAAATTATTCACCGTAGTGGGACTGTACAGTTAAACTGCGTGCCAGATTTCGGTTGAATTTGGAATTTATATTTTGAGGTAATATTCCAAATACTAAAACAGGAATGGAAAAATAAATCCTTTTATTATTTTCGACCTTTAGGTACGTTTATAATTGTTTCTGTTCGTGTATGACGCGCTCGTCACGTTTAATATAAAACATATAATATCGTATATTATTTCAATAATATAAGTTAATAATATTTGTAATTAATAATTTTCGAATTATTAATTACTTTGTATCACCAACTTTGTTGTATTTAATTTGTCGAGTTTAATACGTTCATTTCGTACGTAATTATATATACACATAACTACGAATCTAATACATCACGTATCACATAGTAAGTTTCACAAACTTAACACACACAAATAGTTTTGAATTCACTAATCAGGGAATTACTCTAGGTAATGCATGAAGTTAGGTAAAGATTATTACCCTAAATGGAGGATTGTCACATTCTCCCCCCGTTAGCGAAATCTCATCCCAAGATTTAAGTTGAGTTGTTCGTGACTGGCGTTAGTTCAAACAGGTGAGGGTATTTCTTTCGTATCTCATCCTCGCGTTCCCAAGTAAACTCCGGGCCATGTTTCGAGTTCCAACGAATCTTGACAAGTTTGATTCGTTTGTGTCGGAGTTTCTGTGTTTTTGTATCGGTTACTTCGATAGGTTCCTCCACAAAGTTAAGTTTTGAGTTGATAAAGACTTCGTCAGGAGGGATGATGAGTGTTTCATCGGAAAGACACTTCTTCAAGTTACACACATGAAAAGTGTCGTGAATGCTACTAAGCTCTTGTGGCAACTTTAGTTTGTAAGCGACAGGACCAATCCTCGCAAGGATTTCAAAAGGTCCAACATATCGCGGGTTAAGTTTTCCTCGTTTGCCAACACGTGCTACCCCTTTCCTGGGCGATATTTTGAGTAGGACCTTGTCTCCTACTTGAAACTCAAGAGGTTTACGACGGTTATCGGCGTAACTCTTTTGTCTGTCTCTCGCCGTTTTCAATCGGTTAAGTACTTGAGTTATTTTGTCTGTGGTTTCCTTGACAAGCTCCGGTCCGGATAGTTGTCTGTCACCCAACTCTGCCCAACAGAGTGGTGATCAGCATTTGCGTCCATACAGTGCTTCGAATGGCGCCATCTGTATGCTGGTGTGATAACTGTTGTTATAGGAGAATTCGGCTAATGGGAGGTGAGTATCCCAGTTTTCCCCAAAGTCAATCACACACGCTCTCAATAAGTCCTCGAGCGTTTGAATCGTTCGTTCACTCTGGCCATCGGTTTGTGGATGATAGGCTATACTCATGTCGAGTCGAGTACCTAAAGTCTGTTGTAGCGATTGCCAGAAGCGAGATGTGAATCTGCTATCTCTATCAGATATAATGGACAATGGTACACCGTGTTGAGAAACGACCTCTTTGATATAGATCTTTGCTAGTTTCTCTAGTTTGTCAGACTCTTTGATAGCAATGAAGTGAGTTGATTTCGTCAATCGATCGACAATCACCCATATTGAATCAACTCCAGTTGATGTCTTTGGTAGTTTTGTGATGAAGTCCATCGTTATGTGCTCCCATTTCCATTTTGGCATTTCTGGTTGTTGCAAAAGCCCTGAAGGTTTTTGATACTCAACCTTGACCTTTGAACAAGTTAGACACTTGTTGACATAAGTAGTGATATCTCTCTTCATGTTAGGCCACCAATAGAAACCTTTCACATCTTGGTACATTTTATCTGCACCAGGATGAATCGAGTAGTTGGACTTGTGGGCTTCGTCCAAAATCAGTTTGCGTAGTCCATCATCGCACGGTACCCAAATTCGATTCATGAAGTATAAAACTCCATTTTCTTTGGTTTCGAGTTGTTTCTCCATTCCCCTCAGGGATTCGTCTTTCATGCGCTCGGTGGTGAAAGCTATTCGTTGCGCGTCACGAATTTGAGTAATAAGATTCGAGTGGATTGTTAATACCAAAGCTCGAACTCTGCGAGGTTTAATATTCTCTTTACAACTCAGGGCATCCGCTACTACATTAGCCTTGCCCGGATGGTACTTAATCTCACAGTCGTAATCGTTCAACAATTCGACCCAACGTCTTTGTCTCATGTTGAGCTCTTTCTAGTTGAATATGTGTTGTAAACTCTTGTGATCGGTGAAAATCGTACACTTTGTACCATACAGGTAGTGTCTCCAAATCTTCAGTGCAAAAACGACTGCTCCCAACTCTAAGTCATGAGTTGTATAATTTTTCTCGTGAATCTTCAATTGACGAGATGCATAAGCAATAACTTTATCGTTTTGCATGAGAACACACCTTAATCCTTGGTGTGAGGCATCACAGTAAACAATGAAGTTCTCTTTTCCCTCGGGTAAAGATAAGATTGGTGCGGTGCTCAACTTTTGTTTCAACAGTTGGAAGGCGTTTTCTTGTTTTTCGCCCCATTCGAATTTCTTATCCTTTTGGGTTAAAGTGGTGAGTGACTGGGCTATTTTGAAAATGTTTTCGATAAATCGCCGGTAATAGCCAGCCAAACCAAGAAATTGTCGAATCTCGGTTGGGGTCCTTGGAGCTTCCCAGTTTTTGATCGCCTCTATTTTGGACGGGTCCACATGAATTCCTTTATCATTTATCACGTGACCAAGGAAATGAACCTCTCTAATCCAAAATTCACATTTGGGGAACTTAGCATATAACTTCTCGTTCTCGAGTAGTTGGAGGATCAGTTTTAAGTGTTGTTCGTGATCCTCTCTCGTTTTCGAGTAAATCAAGATGTCAGCAATGAACACAATGACAAACTTATCAAGATAAGGTTTGCACACTCGGTTCATGAGATCCATGAATACTGCAGGCGCGTTAGTCAATCCAAACGGCATGACTAGGAACTCATAATGACCATAACGAGTCCTGAACGCGGTCTTCGGTACGTTCTCTTCTCGAACCTTCAATTGATGATAACCAGAACGCAGATCGATCTTCGAGTAGTAACTCGATCCTTGTAACTGATCAAATAGATCGTCTATGCGAGGTAACGGATATCGGTTCTTGATAGTTACCTTGTTCAACTCTCGGTAGTCAATGCACATCCGCATGGATCCATCCTTCTTTTTGACAAACAAAACCGGAGCTCCCCAAGGTGAAAAGCTCGTTCGGATGAATCCTAAGTCTAAGAGCTCCTGCAACTGTGTAGACAGTTCTTGCATTTCTGATGGAGCTAGACGATAAGGTGAGCAAGCGATTGGTGCAGCTCCGGGCACCAGATCAATGCGAAAATCGACTTGTCGCGGAGGTGGTAATCCTGGAAGATCATCAGGAAACACTCTCGGATAGTCTCGCACTACAGGTATGTTACTTAAACTTTTCTCCTCGGGTCTCTTTTCTACAACATGTGCCAAAAATGCTTGGTATCCCTTTCGGAGATACTTAGTGGCTTTTAAGCAATTGATCATTTAACGGCACTCTCTCTCTTATCTCCTTGTATCACAAAGGTTTCTCCAGTCTTTAATGGTAGACGTACCATTTTATCAAAACAAACAATCTCTGCACGATTCTTCGACAACCAGTCCATACCGACTACGATGTCAAAGCTTCCTAACTCAACCGGTAGTAAGTCTATTTTGAAAGGATGAATCTCCAATGTTAGAGTACATCATGGTACTATTTCTCCTGATTCAATCAACCTACCATCGGCTAGTTCTAAAGTGTACTTGTTGTCTAGTTTACGGGATTTAATGTCTAATAGTGATCTAAATTCCGTAGACACAAAACTCAAATCGGCGCCTGAATCAAATAACACAGAGGCATAATGGTTGTTAACTAGAAACGTACCAGTGATAGTGTTGGGGTCCTGGCGTGCCTCCTGTGCTCCAATGACAAACGCACGACCTCGAGCTGGTTGGTTGTTGGTGTTACCACGGTTGTTGTTGTTCGGGTTTGCATTGCGGTTTTGATTGTTTTGGTTGCCGCGGTTAAGTTTAGGGCACTTGTTTCGGAAATGACCTTGCTCGCCACATTCGAAACATCCTTTAGCTGGTCGATCCCTATTTGTTTGAGTAGTAGGGTTCGATCTACAATATTGGGCCAGATGCCCCCAGCGTTTGCAATTCCCACAGAAAATACAATCACCATCATGGTGACGTTCACACTTGCCACACTTGGGCTTGTTCCCCAAGTAAGTCTTTTGTTCAGCAGTAGTGGCAAGGTAAGCTTTCATGGTTCCAGTCTGCTTTTTATTCTGCTGACCCTGACGGTCATTCCACTTACGTTTTCCCTTTCCAGCATCAGCACTGCTGGATTCAACCTTTCCCGAAGCAGCTTTCTTAGTAAGGGTTCCCATTCTGACTGCTTCATCTGTCAAGCGCTGTGCTAGTTCCACAGCACTCTTAAAGGTGGCAGGATTAGACGAAGTCACCAAGCTTCGAATCTGTGGCACCAAATCCCAGATATACCTTTCAGTGCGCTTGTACTCAGGTGTGACCATGTGTGGTAGAAGGCGTGCCAATTCTTGAAATCTGGTGGTATATCCTGTGATATCAGTACCAACCATAGTAATGTCCCAGAGCTCAGTCTCAATCTTCTGCAGCTCACTACGGGGACAAAATTCTTCCACGACCATGGTTTTCAAAGTTTCCCAGGTCATTGAGTGGGCGGTTGTGCGTCCAAGTGCTTGAACTTGGCTATTCCACCATGTCAATGCCTTATCAGAAAATGTGCAGGTAGCATACTTTACCATGCAGTCACGAGCACAGTTGCTAATATCTAGCACAGACTCCATTTTCTCTATCCAATGAATGATTCCAATAGCACCCTCAGTACCACGAAAGTGGCTTGGTTTGCTAGCTAGGAATGTTTTGTACGAACATCCTCTTTGGGTACTCTCAGGGTTACCGTCAGATACAACAGGTTCGGTATTTCTGCTACCGCTGACCCTGTCGCTACGGTTTCGGTCAGTATCATACTGAGCAAGTGCTTCAGCAATCCTTCGGTTGACCATTTGTTCAATCGTCTCATCAACAGCAGGAGGTGGTGAAGGGTTTCAGCGGACGTTCCGGGTATTCCTACGCTTAGGCGGCATGATTCAGTCCTAATCACACACAAGAAACACTCGTAAGATATCCTAATCAAATCATCACTCATAAAGTATGTGATAAATATAGATATAGTATGATAATCAATCACCAATTGATATCACTCACAGTGTACACAGTGACATAAACTAAACATAAGTTATATATCATATATAAGTCAAAAGGTTTTACATAAGTTTTGTACAATGATGGGATTGACAATAAAGAGAAAATACACCCATCTGATCAAACATAATCTACAAAATGTGATGGATTTAACCTATACATCCATCTAGTCAAAAGTTTTGCCCTACTACATCATAGCTACAATCCTAATACATCATAGATACCGTCCTAATAAGTGAATCTAATAGAAATATGCTAAAAACATCCCTACAACCATCCTAACAGCTGCCATCAGTACACAAACTCCAACTGCAGAACCTACTATCCCCAGACGTCTCTCAAGCCTAATCAGACGTGCCCTAGTCTTATCGGCGGACTCTCGATCCATCTCAATGTGTACCTTAGAAGTGGCAAGACGTCCATAGATAGTAAGCACATCACCGTCCAGTCGAGAGGCATCACTGTGCAACTCTCCGATAGAATCCTGTACCATAATGAAATCCAAGAAGGGTACGGACAACTGCAACTACAGTAGGGATAGTGAGCTCCAGAGGCTCCTCAGTCAGATGTAAGGGGGTCGATGAGTGAGATGACTCCCCAGTCTCGAAAGTGGAAGGAATCCTCTTAAGTGTCCTCCAGTGGCGTAGTATATGCGGCATCCAGTCAAGATGCGGAACTCTAGTCCTCTGCAATGAATGCTGATTACAAGGTATCTCTCTCTCCTCAGTCATCGGATCCTTGTCACGAGGTGTCAAGGGTCCTACAGGTGGGGATCTAACGCTCATCCTAGCAGTCCTACACAATCCAGGTCCACGTGAAGACTCTCCAAAATGACGAGTCGCCATGAAAGTAGATCCTAGCATACGAGTAGTGGGATCAGTGGGTGGTGATGGTGGAGTGCCTATAGTGCCATCTGAAGTAGCTCTAGGAAATGTGGGTGGGTACACCTCCTCAGAAGGGTCATCACTAGCATAGTCAGGATCCTTCTCTGACTCTGAGATGTAGATCGGAAACTGCCTAGACATAACTATGACAAAGGTAATTGTGTGCGTTGTGTTAGACGTATGCAAAAGTATGAATGCATGAGTACATTAGCCAAGGCTATAGTCTAGGTCTCTAAGGTTTTCAGTCACTTAAAGACTTCTAGTTCGCTATAACCAATGGCTCTGATACCAAGTTCTGTCACACCCCCAAAATCAGTAATCGTGTTTATTAAAGGTTTAGCGAAAGCTTTAGTTAATTAGCGGAAACATTTTAAGTTACAGTTTAACAGCGGGGGTGCTGACGTTACAATAGTGCATTCATTGTATCAGAGCATATGATCATACAGAACATATTAATTTAAGATGCCATAAGTTTAAACGTCATTACAAAAGGGTACGACTTATAAAGTCATACAAGTAGTGGTGTTGTAGAACAACATAAGTTTACAAAACACGAGTTTATAAAATTGGGATTTCGTAAGTATAACCAATGGAATTGGTAATACAAAGGAAATCCAAGTGTCCCAAAAGTGGCATCATAAATAGTCTGGGTTGCCTACGTCCTTTATGCATGCAGAAGTACCTGAGTCCTAATTCCCTGAAAAACATAGTAAACCGTCAACATTGAATGTTGAGTGAATTCACAGGTTTAGTATAAGCGTAGTTAAACCAAGTTTTGTATAAATCATTCATGTACACAAACATAATGTTTATATGTATAGAAGGAAACACAAGTATTCTCATTTAAAGAAAACATTTCCTATTTTACTGTAAGAATGTCATTCTTACTAAAATTCAGTCGATGTGTTAGGAAACACAAGTTTAATCATAAATATTTCCTAATAATATTTGCAGGAAACTCATGTTTAACAACCAAGTAAACATTTCCATATAAATAGCTGTAGGAAACACAGGTTCAACAGTCAAGTAAACATTTCCTATAAAAGTTGTTTTATAGGAAAACCAAGTTTAGCCAATCAAGGTAAACGTTTCCTAAATGAAATCATGTGTAGGAATACCAATCCTATTAGTTGTCACAGGGAATACCCTTCCCAAATCAAGTTGTAGTTTAGTTGTTTAGTTTATGTGGGAGATATAGACTATGATCCCTCTAAGGTGAGCGACACCATTAAAGTTAATGTAACGATACCTAGTACTATAACCAAACCACGAATAGTTGATGTTTTTGCCTCAGTAACACGGTAAGTATACACTCCTCGTTACGACTGCCGTCGTGTGGTTGGAATGACCAACGAGTTATATCAGTGGGAGGGTTGTCAAATCGATAGTACTATCTGTATACTCAGTGGCTAGAGTCACCTAGCTAATGGTTATAGGTTGCAAGCACTGGGACTTATGTGCACTACAACTACCTCGCGTAAACCTAGGATCGTACCAAGATTCGTTGTCTTATTCTCAAAAAGTTTTGAAAACGTTTCATATAGTTAACAGTTGAATATAAAGCATATAACATTTATATAAATCAGTTTGATATAAATGCATGTCGAGCAATTATATAAAACAAGTAGCATGTAATAGCACATAGTTCTATGTTTTCCACCCCTGGTTTTAAAAGCATTTAAAACAAGTAAATGGTAGGGGCTGTGAACTCACGTGTAGCAAATCTTCAGCCAGTACAGCTAGTACAGCTAGTAATATATAGTAGTCCGAACGTGCCTCTCAGATACCTAGACACAATTAAATATACTTTACATAAGTATATGGACTAACCGTTAAGTTGAAATGTTTATAACGTTTTAGTTGTTTGTGATATTTGTGTTGAAATAATCGTTGCGTACAAGTATATGTTTACATATACTTATTAGTTGAATATACCTTCTAATATATATATGTTATTTGTCATCAATGATTATATATATATATATATACGTATATTATAATAGTCACGTATATAGATATATATGTAGTTGTCGTCGTTGTTGATCATGTTTCCAAAACATAATTATAGTAGTTATAAAAATAACTTTGTTTAATGCGATTGTCGTAGTTCATTTATATAACTATATACAAATTATAATCGTCAACTATATATATATAATCTATTTGTCGTGTTACTAATCTCATTGGTCCCGTTTAACTCGTCACATATATATAATTCGGTTTAAGTTTGCGTTTTAAAATTACATGACCCATTTGGCTTGGCCCAATTCGTTTTGCCCAAATATGAGGCCCAATAGGTACGGCCCAATTAGTATGGCCCAAATACATTAACAAAATAATAATTTTGGCCCAATATATATTTGACCCGATTGGCCTAAAAGTAGTATCGTTTAATATTTGTGTAAAAGTATTGTCCCGCGGTTGAGTACAATTTAGTACCAAATTTATAACTTATCAATAATTCGTTAAGTTGTAAGATCGTTTCGTACAATTTTAATCGTTTACGTGTTTGTAAGTTCGTATGTATGTACATATATAAATGGTTGTACACATATATGGTGACACCCGACGATTTAGGGTTACTGATTAACCCTCTAGAAACCCTAATTACGTGTGTTTAGTTTAGTATTAGGCTAAATACTTGTAATTACTTGTAACTATTTGTATATTTTTATGTGAATATACACCCCCGTAATTGATTTATATTACGCTACGTAATTAGTTGTAATTACGCTTACGCAATTTGGTGAAATTGTGCAAAATAACTGGACGAAGTCCGACACTGCTTAAAATACGACATTGGTGAAAACATTTCTATAAATAACTTGAAATCTATTTTTAGAAGTTATTTATCATATATTATTATTTTAATATAATAATACCCGAATAACCTAGACGTTTCGATTAAAACGTCTCAAACGCAACGAAAACGCGCAGAACGCGCCCGATAATCGAGACCGATAAATTAACGAATCATTTTTATAAATGTTTTTCAAGTATTTAGAATAAATACATCAAGTGAAAATATTGAAATTTAAATCGTTACTTGAAAAACGCGTATTAAACATTTAACACCAAACCGAACGAGTAAACGAACCTAAAACGCCACAAATTAAATTGGGAACAAGAAAATGACCAAAATACCCTTGTGTGGGCCCCTAGGCCGGCCCCCCCATGCCCCCCATGTGCCACATGCCCACCTCTCTTTTCCTTCTCTAATTTTTCATGCACTCCACTCACTTACACTTCCATACATGTAACATGCAAGACCATTCATTCTTCCATTTCCATTCAAACACTTCAACTAGTTTTCTCTCAATTTCCAGAAAAACTCAGCCCCTTTCTCCACCCTCAAACCACCACAAGTCCACCATAAACCACCATAGCAACACCACCATCAAAGTCATTATTTTGCAAAGAAAATTAGCTCAACAACAACTACTCTTTCTCTCCATCTCATCTCTATCAAAATCTTTGTAAGGAAACTCTTTCTTACTCTCATATTACTGATTTACATGTTATAAAGCTTATCTAACAAGATTATGTCCAAATATAAGCTTAAAATACATTTTTATGAATTATATACAAAGAGTACACAATCTGTCCAGAAAATCACAGCTCACTAAAAACGTCATATCTTGAGTTCTAGGAAGAGTTAGAAGATGAATTTTTTTTTAAATTTTTCGTATTGAAAAGATCTACAACTTTTGTGTTTTACAATTTTTCCATAAACGTACAAGTTTTTCTATATTGGTCGATTTGTGGGACTGGTCTGGGTGAAATCAGAATCTGGGCTATGCATGGCCATTTATATTGTTTCTATATGAAGATGGGACTTAAAACTCTTAGGAAACATATGTTAGAGACTAGATACATAGAAGATCAGTTGGTAAGATTGGTGAGACTTGGTTTGGACCAGAAATATGTTAGACACATGGTGAAACAAACCGACAAAAGTCGAAAAGGTGAAATCTTGAATATTTGGGACTTTTATAAGAACCGACACTCTTGGTGAATTTGGACACGAACCGACAATATATTTGGACTATATAAACTGATATTTGGGTTGGGTAAAAGTTTCGGGTCAAACCGAGAAGTTTGACCAAGTCAACAAAAGTGGCTCGATTTTGAAAAACTTACTATATTTGGAAAATGATAACAAAAATGGGTTTGGGTGACTTAGTTAGTAACTTGGACCAAAAACTAATTTTGGAAAGTTTCCCGAATGAAAAACTGACACTTAGAGCACTTGGATTAAAAATCAAAATCTGATCAGGCACAAGTGCCGCCCTACCAGCGACACTTACCCAAGTGACGCCTATAGCGTCACTTACCCTTAGTGCCGCCTGAACCAAGTGTCGCCTATAGCGTCACTACCCCAAGTGACGCTGCCACTTTAAAAATCACATTTAACGTCACTTGACCTAGTGCCGCTAACCAACCGAGTGTCGCCTATAGCGACACTTACTTGAGTGACGCCCCTAAGTGACGCACAGAGTGACGCCCTAAGTGACGCCTAAAACAGAAACTTTAAAACTAGATTTCACACTAAGTGTTGAACTTTATGTAACATCTAAACTTATACGATATAACTCAGTAACACATAAAACATGCTTTGTAAGCACACGATACAACATCATAATAATAATGTCTTAACGAATTATTATTACAATCTTTCACCAACGGATCGTACGCGTTTTCGATAAACGAACTTGAACAACTTATTTGGACATACTAGTTGATGAACTAGCTTTAGGTGGACATAAAAACCCCACCTACCCGATTGGCTTAAGTGGACATTAACCCCCACTTATACAATCGCTATAGATGGTCTTTTGAGACATCTACTTATACAACCTCATACGTTTAGGGCGTTAAGAGGTTGCACACGGGAACGAGAACACCCACTACTTGCTAATATTTGATATTGCTTGCTACCTGCTCAACTCTGGTGAGTTTCATAGCCCCTTTTTACTGTTTTTCACTGGGGTGAGAATACATACAACTGTTTTATAAACTGCTTTATGATCACAAGTACTGAAAACAACTTTTTGTACGGATTGCATGAGACCTGAATAATCCACTAAAGTCCTCTACTTATCATAGTCATTAAAATTTGTGCGTGAGTATTATTGGGTGGTACCATCAGGGTTTGACAAACCTCGTCCGGGCTAGTCGCGCTAGCCAACCCACGGGCGCAGTATTACTTGTGATTTAGAAGTGTATCGGATTAGTACACTTACCGGAGGCAAACAACGTTAAGCTTGACTATGAGACTCATGCAAATGGTATACTTATATTGCTGTATGCAATACTTTTACTTGTCGTTGGATAACGATACTCTTACTTATCATTGACGAATGATGCAAAACTTGTGAAATCTTGTGGATCATTTTAGCAACTGATTACTTAACAAACCTATGAACTCACCAACTTTATGTTGACCTTTTAGTATGTATTTCTCAGGTAACCCGCCGCAGTAGGAAGCTTTTGGAAAGCTTAGCTCGAGTCGCATTGTTTTCAAAACATCAAGAGATTAGATTGCATGTAGCTGTATTTTGTAAATTCAGTAATGTATTAGAAATCTCTAAACGGTTTATGCGAACTCCAGATTTATTGTGTAAACATTTAAATTATGGTAATGTAATATTTTCAAACGTCTCATATAGAGGTCGTTTGCTTTAATCCTTGTGTTATGATTATTGATTTGGTCGGCGCCCCCGTGACACCTCTCACTTCTGCTGCCACGTGTATTGGGGGTGCGACAGATATAAAATATATAAGATATAAAATATATATATATATAAATAATAATCGAAGAGGTCGGTCACAGGTTTCGAACCTGTGACCTCCTTTTGCTCCACGTAAATCACAACCACTAGGCTAAGCTTGCCTTTTAGTTATATCTACCCAACTATTAATATATATATATATATATATATATATATATATATATTAGTAATTTTTGTAAAATGTGTCATTTAAAATCACACTTGTACGTAGTTCATTTCCATCAGTTAATAGATCAACTGTTATTCGTTCTTGGTTTTATACTACTAGTAGTTCTGCTAATACCTTATGTGTACAGCAGCTCAAGTCGAGTCTCAAAAAGAAAACCGAACCATTCAAACTTAAGCTATATAATTTGGGTTTCACTTTTCATATGAACTAAGTTTTGTAAAAATTTGGGTTTTGTTTTCTTAAAATTTTATTTCAAGAATTTATATCACCAACTCATCAAATAACTTTAATATCAACCACATTAGTTATGTTTAACTATTATATAATCAATGAGATATGTAAAATGGATGGAATTTAAGAGTTTAAAATCCTCACGAAGCTTATGATTTTGATGATGATGATGACCGAGATGATCGATTGATGATGATGCTATTAGACGATGAGATGATGATGATTTTTGTAAATATTTGTTATGTGTTTAGTGGGTTATGGTTTGAAGATGAATAAGAAAATTTCTCATGCTTGCTTGTTTTTCCTCCACCCTTTCGGCTCACAGAAAAGAGAAGTAATAAAGTTGGTGAAATTGCATTATTGAGGTTGTTGGGTGTAATCACAGTACAAGAGGGAGTATATATTAAACTCAAGTAAACCAACTTTTTCAAAAGGGAGGATGGCTGTGTACAGCCCCTTGTCGAACAGATATTTTAACTTAGTGTATTGGTTTGGGTTTTTAACCCGTTAGTTCCGTGTACAGGTTCAATTATTTGTACCCCGTGTCCCACTCAATTATTCGTTTGTTTAAATTTTATTTTAAACTTTGTAATTGATAACTACAAAAATGAAATAATTTTATTTAAAAATTATTAATAAAATTATTCGCTGTAGTGGGACTGTACAGTTAAACTGCGTGCTAGATTTCGGTTGAATTTGGAATTTATATTTTGAGGTAATGTTCCAAATACTAAAACAGGAATGGGAAAATAAATCCTTTTATTATTTTCACTAATCAGAAAATTACTCTAGGTAATGCATGAAGTTAGGTAAAGATTATTACCCTAAATGGAGGATTGTCACAGAAACATAATTTGAAAGTTCGTTACCTAACTCGAAACATAATTCAAAAGTTTGTTACCTAATTAGAAACATATGTTTGACACGAACTTTCAAATTATGTTTCGAGTTAGGTAATGAACTTTCGAATTATGTTTCAAGTTAAGTAACGAACTTTCGAATTATGTTTCCAGTTAGGTAACGAACTTTCGAATTATGTTACGAGTTAGGTAACCAACTTTTAAATTATGTTTCGAGTTAGGTAACAAACTTTGCGAGTTACCTAACTCGAAACATAATTCAAAAGTTCGTTACCTAACTCGAAACATAATTTGAAAGTTCGTTACCGACCTGTATAATAAATTTGGTTCATACCCTAACTCGACGAAAAAAGGAAAATTTGTTGCCGATCTGCATCATTTACCCTTAAGAATACATATAACTTTTAATGCAATCTATAACTACATATAATGCATCTTCAATTTACTTCTTAATCTTAAATTTCATTAAGTCTTTATATAAAGGAATTTTTTTTGAATGGTTTGCTTTAATTATCAATGAGACAAATTAATTTATATAAGTAAAACCAAATGTGAAAATTTGATCCCACGTTGGTTTGTGAGTCAAATGCTTGGAGTTTCTATTCTCTGTATATTCATCAAATATCAAACTTTAAAACTAAAAGACAATGAATTGCTATCATAATTACGATAGCATCATTGTGGCACCAATAGGGGCATTATTGTATCACCAATAGCACCGCGTCACCGTGAAGGTTCGATTAGTTCACGTCTTCTTTCGCTGTGCTTGGGATAGCACTTTGGCCATTTTGATTATGATTTGATAAGAGACGTATGGGTCGGTCCTAGCTTATATGATATGATCTGTTTCGGTGGATGGTTGTGTTGTGCCCACACGTCATCGCACATTTTTCTATATACATATGAATCGGCCGGTCCTATGTACATGTGTATGTATACGCTATGTTCAGTCTGAGCTCATTGGGTATCTCCGTATGATTCATTTGCACATTCATTTGTTCAATATCTCATTTACATCTATTATAAACTGACTGGGTTGTTAGTGGGTTTGATGTGTCACAAGCGAATGGTGGCTGAGTTGACTCAGTGAGTAAGAATGTGAGTGTGAATGTGAGACATAGTAGAAGGAGATGACGATGATGAGATTTCATTTTGTGTTTTTGGAGGTGTGAAAGAGTGAGTTTTGTTTGTGTCGGAATTAAAGAGGGAGGAGAAGGAGGGTGAAAAGACTAAATTACCCTTTTGTACTTTTTTTTGGAATTTGTGAAAGGAAAATGGTAAGTTTGTGTGGGTTGGTTAAAGAGATAAAGTAATCGAAATGTTTTTGGGATAAAATTGGAATATTTGGATAAATAAAATGAAGGTTCATCCGACTTTATTACAGATTTATATAGGGTCAATATTTTGAGAATATATTAAATTATACATTCTTGTTACAGTGAAATTTGGATTAAACGAGAACATCTTAAAAAAGGGCTAAGAACGCTTCAAATGTACAACCACACTTGATAAAATAGTTAGATTGACATTAGTACATCTCAAATATACAAAGGAAAATGAATGTACACTTATAAAAATGCACAAAAATCGAAAACGATTGATGCACGATTATCACTATAATTATGCATCAATCGTTTTTTTTTATTTTTGTTCATATTCGAATGTTCGCATATGTTTTTTTTACATATTTGAGATGTATGAGTATGAATCTAATGAATTTGTTTGCTAGTTATGCATTTTATGAGGTGTTTTTAACCGTTCTTATTTTTAAAATGTTCTCATTGAAACTTTACCCTCAGAGTGTATGTATTTATGTTTTAAAAGTTATGTCGTGTAAAATTCCTAGAATGTGTAACATATGCATTAACGTCACTTTTCTAATAACACAATATAAAGTTCTAGAAACTTTAACCCATATGTTAGACGTTTTAAAAGAAATTTGTACAAACAATATAACTTTTAATATAAGAATACATATAACTTTTAATATAATATACTCCGTATAAGAGTACATATAAAAAAAATGTAAGTTTTAATGCAGTCAACCACCATTTATTTAGAAATTATTATTACTATTACATAAAAGCAAAGTTCGAAAACTGTATTGTAACGGAGAAAATTAGATAAGTACTAGTTTTTTTTGTAAGAAAATAATTTTAAAGGTTTTAACCTTTTAGGGGTGTATGGGATTGCTTTTTGAGAAATGAATTTCGCGCTATGATTAATTATCATCTAATATCATGATTTGATTTCCCTTAGGGCTATGAATAACAATATAATTTCCTATTATAACCGTCAACTTCTATTAAAAACCGTCAAGTACTGTAAAACCGTAAATCATAATTTGTTAAATAGTGAACATTAACCATTTTTTAAACTGTCACGTATCAATCACCCACGATTTTTTTAGTTGTTATCCATAGCCCTAAGAGCACACGGAGTGGATCGACGTGGCATCACCGTTCAACGACGAGAACGTCGTGCGACGGCTGACTGCCGCACTGTGCCGACGTTCTCGTCGGCGTTCTCATCAGCATTTGGGTGTCAGCGTTCGGTTTCAGACGGTGAAGGCAAGCAACGTTCAATTTTTTTTTTCTTTTGTTTTTCCTCCTATTCTATTCGAGATGCAACTAATTAAATGAAGCAATGAAATGAAGCTTATTTAAGTCAAGTGTAGATGAGAAAAAAATAGCAAAAGGTGGAATCGATTTACAAGATATGCGGATGAGGAAGATGATGTATTTTCATTTTCCATCCAAGATTATTTTCACTTTCAACCCTAGAATTTAAAGTGTTTTAATATTGTTTTTTTACCATTTTATTTGGTTTTCAAAATAAGTCAAAGGGTTTATAATTGACAATTTTTAACATTTTATCACAAAATGGTTTGATTAAGTTTTAAGATGTTATACATTTTTGTTATTTACATAGTCTTTATTTATTTATTTTATTTGTTATTTAAATTAATTAATTAATTCAATTAAATGTATTAAAAAAACAATAAAATAAATAATAATAAAACTGAAGAACACTGTCCACAACATTTTGAATACAATTTCAACATTCTTCAGAACACTGTCTAGAACACCGTGTACCACACCATGTGCTCTAAGAACTATCTACAACAAAATTCAATATTAATTTACAAACAGGTATGAATAGTAAATTGTTTTAATTTTTGTGCAACTAAATTAAATGTTAATATACAAGAAACTAGTTTGATAAATTAATTAAAGCAAAACTATCCACAAGTAGTAAAGTCGTTGCTATTTAATCAATCACATTCAAATTCATTTTTTAGGATCTTAATCACTTGCTTATTTATTATTTTTTGTCATGTTTGTTATTATGATCAGGTAAAATGAGATGGGATGATTAGTGTGGGGTTTAATTTTAAGTTATATATATATATATATATATATATATATATATATATTAAATTTTACACTTTTTACTATTGTATGCAACATATTTTAAGTTGTTCTATTGTATGTAGTGAATTTGTAAATATAGTCTATTGTAAGTATTATTTTATATTTGGGTAAGGTCAACAAGGAAACTTTCTTATTTAAGCCTTACTTAAAAGGAAATTTTAGTACAATAGACCATATTTACAAGTTCAGTACATACAATAGAAGTTTTTAAAGTTCGACTCATACAATAGTAAAAAAGTGTCAAGTTTAATGCATAACGAAACAATAAACCCATTAGTGTATAACAATTTTATAAAGTATACGAGAACCAATGATATTGTGTCATATGTACAAAAACCATTTACCCTCATCTTTTTCTAAAGTAAATATGATACACACGTCAATTCCAAAAATTATAAAAATTGCACCATAAAAATCAGCGATTTCTTCTCTTCGGTTAGACATCTTACAAGGTATACTTTCAAAAACTTTTTTTTTTTATCATGGATGTTACAAATTGCTAACACATGTGCTAATGTGTTGCATTTAGAGTTTCGGGTTTTTGCAAAACGCCAAACCCTAAACCCTAAACATTTTACAAAACTTTACCCAAAACTAAAAAACGCTTTACAAAACCCAAAAACCATAAATCATACTAAACCGTGAACCATGTTAAAACCGAAACCCTAACCCTAAACCGTGTTAAACCCTAACTGTAACAACCATAAATCAAATGTACAACTAAACACTAACATATGTGTTTATTTGTAAACCCACCATTAAAATGAAAAAAAACTCATCGAAAGTATACCTTGTAGTATGTCAAATCGAAGAGGGGGAAACACTAAATTTTATAGTGCAATTTTTATAATTTTTCAATTTATCGTTCGTGAGATAATCAATTTTTAAAATCTTTTGGGTAAATGAGTTTGATGTGTGCAAACTACAAGCAATAAAATCTATCTAACCACTATGAATCAACTAACACACAATTAGACAAGAGGACCTATCGTATGTATAGTATAGATTAGTAGTAATTTCCTAGGTATCGTTCTCCTGGATTCTTTAGCTACCCAGTTTACTCGTCGAATCTTGGAAAGATTCGGCGAGTTTCTTCACTTCAGGTCCTGATTTTAACTAATATATTCTCCGAATTCTGCTCTCTAAACTTGAAACCGTACCCTTGTATTTATAGGTGAAGCAGGTTGGTTGAAATCAAGATTTGTAGTTGAGTAAAACTTTCAAACTTTGTTGAAGATTGGTTGCATATGGATAGTGTTGTAAGTTGACTCAAATTCCGCTTTTGTTGATTATCTGTTATCCACGACTCGGCGAGTACTTAAGAAGTGACTTGACGAGCTCTTGGGACTGCTTCCTTCAAAAGTTATGTTTTAGTCTTTATTTTCCTTCATTCTCTTCATTTCTTCCACAAACTATAATTCATTCATACTCTAAGCTTATAACTATCGTTTACTCAACATTTTATTTAATAAATACACTTAAACAATATACAAATACATATAGTTTTCAACACTTATCAGAGTTTTTTATACGTTTACTTCCATATTTCCTTCAAATTCCTTCGTAACACCCGAAAATATCAAAAAAAAAAAACAAACAATAATTTAATAATAATGATATTAATCTTCAAAATTTAGCAAATCGAGTTTATGTGATCGCATATTAATCTTCAATATATATATATATATAGAGAGAGAGAGAGGGGAAAGTTCAAAAAAGAATGTTAAAATTTAAAAATAGAGGAACCAATAGGATTGCTCCATTCCAAAAACTCATTTTCATCTTTTTTTTTTCAAAGTTAAATAATTCACAAACCGTATGTTCATAAATTATAAAAAGTACATATTCAGAATCAAAGTCTTTTTCACTTCAATTCTAGATTCTACAAGATATACTTTCGACAAAGGTTTTTATTTTCATTTTTATTGGGTTTTAACGTGAAATCACATGTGATTTAACACTAAAAAATAATCACACCCGCTTATATCTCCGATTAAACTTATAATTCAAATCATTGATGATATAAAGAGATTCAAACATGAAAAACTAAGTTGTAATCACATACGATTGAAGTATCAATCACATGTGATTAAAGGGTAATCAATTTAGAATTTTCAAATCATTAACTATAATCATACAATTATGTAAAAATCAAGTTGAAATCATACATGTAATATCATATATCGGTAAATTGTTAATCAAATAGCAATTTTTAGATGAAAATCATATGTGATTATATACAAAATCATATGTGATTATATACAAAATCATATGTGATGTTATAACAAATCACATGTGATTAAATGTACAACTAGCAATCAAATGTGATTTTTAATGAAAACTAATGCAATTTTTTTTTCTTTATAACTATTAATATTAAGTTCTAATATATTCAGATATTCGATTCAAATAAAATAATATATAATATAACATATATTATAAATACTAAAATAAAACAAAAAATACATCTTTCACCTAGTACCTATCTATCTATACATATAAAACAAAGATTTTTCCTTGGATTTTAAACATGCCACATCAGAATCTTTTTTTTTTTAAACCCTCCTAACTTGCCACATCATCATATTATTTTTTCCTTAAAACCTTAATTAATAATTATGAAAACTATTATTCATCAATTATACTTATTATAATAGCCTTTCAAATTCCTATATTATATTTAACATATAACAATTTTTACCTGCATAAAAAAAAATTATTTTCTAATCCATATCTTAACCTTAATTAATAATTATTAAAATTATTATTAGTATAATAGCCTTTCAAATTCCTATATTATATTTAATATATAACAATTTTTACCTATATAAAAAAAAAAATATTTTCTAATCCATATCTTATACATTGTATTTAACAAATATTATTATCATCAACTACCATGTTTTAAGTAAATTAGCTTTAATAAAGATACTTGAGATTTGTGAGTGCCCCTTACTTACGATCTAGGATGATAGAAGTAAATGATTGAATGGCGGAAACAAACAATCACAAGAATCACACGTAAACACAAACCGAAAACAATAACGTAATCAAAATATAACTTTGTATTGATAATCGTAACCTATTAGCTTGATTACAGAGATGTTTAGTCAACAAATGGTGCTAGGGTTTCGTCAACCCTAGCCAGAAACCCGTAGGTTTGCTTATATACTACAACAAATCGGCAGACCTGCGACACTTGGCCAGTGACGCAGGTAGCCGCCTTCATGCGTCACTTACCTAAGTGTCGCTATGCGACACTAAGGCAAGTATCGCCTAAAACTAATAATAAGTGTCACTAACTATAATAATGAATTTTCTATTACAATTGACGAACGACACTTACAACTCAATAGACCAACTGACTGACACACTAGATGTACCAACAAACTCCCCCATGTCAGCAGCTTGGTCTCCAAAAATCTTCAGGAACTTAGTAGCTTCAATTCTGTCTCTAGCTTTGAACTGAATCTTGTTCTCATGCAACCTTTTCATATCTTGTTCCGAAAGATTGATCAAACTCAAAGGATCAAATACAGAAAATCTGTTTCTTTTCAATCCCCACATTGACCTTTTCTTGGGCTTTGTAACATTCCATGATGTCTTCCCTTCAGCTGTTGCACCCCCAAATTCAGGTTGCTGAAGCGAATCGGGTCGGGGCACGACTAATCAATAATCACAGCACAAAGATATAATGAACGACTCTATATGCGTCATTTTACAACTTGTATTGATGAAATTAAAGTTTACATCAAAATGTAGTTTACATTAGCTCAGTTTAAAATTTAGAGATTTACATACATAATTAATTTATACAAAATATAATAATGCAGCTAAATCTCTGAATGTTTTGCATGATGACTCGAGCTAATGATGTCGTGAAGACAGTCCAACCTACTGCTTAGTACCTGTGATACATGCTAAAATGGGTCAGCGAAATGTTGGTGAGCTCACAGGTTTGTATATCAACACATATTATATGAACCGCGAGATTTAATTGAATTTAAGTTGCAATTAAGCAAAATAAAAGTTTTACAGCCATGAGCACATAGTCTGAGCTTAACTCGAGGTGTCAGGTCCACATTTAAGGTATCCTGATCGAGGTGCCTCCCACGAGTGCCTAATCTACACTCGTTTGAACAAATATTAGTACATCCGTTTACCCAGTTAGTGCATGCTAACCCGGACGAGGATGGTCAATCCTATATGGTACCATATACTAATATTCACGCTACAACGTATTACCAAACTATGTTGAGGAGGGCTTTGAAAGATTAGTGAGATAACTCATGTAGTGATTGTTTGTTTTTGTACTTGCGTTCATATAGTTAAAATAAATCGAGCAATGCTATCACACCGCTGAGTAAAATAGTAAAATAGGGGCTATGAGACTCACCTGAGTCTTGAAGTGTTTATCTAAATAAACTTGAGTTGATTAGCCGAGTAGTGATGTCCGAAGACTTGTAACCTGAGGGTGTCCACGACACGCGATAGTTATTAATTGATTAGGTATCTTAAAAGACTACCTTTGTAGTTGTTCGTTCAACTAGAATGTCCAAATGACTACGATTTGGTTGATTAACTTGAGTTTTGAAAATGTGTACGCCCCGTTGGTGATAGTTTGTAATAATAATCTCAACTATTATTGTTATGATTTCGAAGCGTTATACTTAAAAAGTATGTTCCAATTTGTTTTAGAAGTCGTATCGTATTCGTGTTTGATGTTATACAAGTTTGACACTTGGTGTGAAATGTATTTACAAACTCTAAGTGACGGGGCTCCGGGGGCAGCGCCCCTGGTAAGCGAGGTTCCAGGGGTGGCAACCCCTGGCGGGGTCCAAGGGGCTGACCCCTGGTTGGGGTCGAGATACCAAGTCAGCTCGAAAATTTTTTATTTCTACTATATTACTTTGGTGAAAAACGCATCTGAACTTGAATTTGGGTGAAATGAAGTGATAAAATTTTAGGTCTCGACACTTAGTAAAATCTGTGTTTTCTTGATTCTGTTTCATTCGACACTTATAGCGTAACTTGAGGAAGTGACGCATAAGAGGCGACAGTTAAGCAAGTGTCGGGTACAAGTGTCGGTATCAGGGTCATGCGTCACTAGGGTTAGTGTCAGATGAAATAAGAATTCAATTATAGGCGACACTTGAACAAGTGCCGCTAGAAGTGTCGGTCAGGAAGTGTCGGGTATTGAATTTGCGACACTTAGGCAAGTGTCGGGAAAAAGGGATTTTACGCGGCACTTAGGCAAGTGACGTAAAATTATGGTTTTTAGCGACACTCAGTGCGTCACTTAAGTGACGCATTAAGTGACGCTATGCTGCGCTGGTCTATACGACACTTATGTCTATTGGCCGGATTTTGGGCCGAAATCGTGTTTTCCGGTTCCCGTTTGACTTGAAAATTTTACCCAACCCATATTTGGATATTTCAAGCTTAGATAAACAACTTTTGTGAAAAATACATGAAATCTAAGAGTTTTCGAGAATTGTCGGAAACTTACGATCTAACGCCCGGAGAAACCGAAAATATGGAAATGTAGATCGTGATGTCGTGGTTCTTTTTCTCCAAATGAGCTAGATGTTTTAATGGTGTTTTTGTGTGGTTGAAGGTGATGGTGGTGATGGAAATTTTTGAGAGAAAAGAAGAGAGGAGAGAGAGATGATAAATGGAAAATGAGGGGAAATAGGGGGGGGGGGGGGGGGGATGAGGGCCGATTTTGGGTGAAAAAGGGGAGGGGAAATCTCCTAAATTTTAATCCCCGCGTTTGCGCTCCGTGCGATGTTCGTTTCCCGATTGTTTAAACGTTTAATTTTATTATTTTATACGTTTAAATATACATTTTAAAATACGAATGTTTTATAAATATTTTGGTTGAAGTATTTTACCAAATACTTAGTAAGTGAATTATAAAGTATAATTTAACTTCGTTTTGATTGTTTGCGCGCTTAATATTTTAATGCGTAGACGTTTGTTTGTACGATACGAATTAATTACGAAATATTATCAAAATAATATTTTGAATAAAATAGTGTTATTAAATAATGTTATATCATTTAATAAAATTGTTCACCAACGCCCATATTCATTGAACCGAATTCCATTCGATTTAAAAAAAAGCGCATGATTTAGCCAAATCGCGTAATTGTATATATTCAACAATATATATTTCGATACATTAATTAGCCTAACACGGAACTAATTACATGTATTTATAGTTGATTATGCACTAATCACTAGTCCTAATTTTGACGGGTGTCACATTAGCCCCTAAATCTGCATCAGTTGTTGGTTCTGGATCTACTGACGGTTCTGAATCAGGAACAAAGACAATCAAAGCTTCACCTGTAATATTATCATATTCCCAGTATAGCAGTCTTTTAAGAAAATCCAAAGGTATGATCTCTAAAGGTATCTTCTGTAAACAATTTGCTGGTGGGTAGATCATCCTCACAATTGGTTGTCGTGTAACAGGATCCAGTTTCTTCTTGAACTTGTATCTCATACCAAGCATCGGTTTAATCAAATTGTATTTCTTGCTGTTCATTTCACGACGAATGATAGCATGAAAATAATCCGCTCTTGCATCTCGAGAACGATTTATTAAAGGTATCTGAGATAGTCTCTAAAGTTCACATTTAGGCAAAGTACTTATTCGATAAAACTTCAGATTAAAGTACTGAATGCCATCACTTCTTTTGATCATAAACACCGAGTTTTTTCATCAAACTTCCAACTCTTGATCAAACCCGTGTAATCAGTTCTAACTTTGTAGTGTTTGCAAGTAACGGGTACCTCAACTCTAGGTTTGAATACTAAATGAGGTTTTGACGTCGAAGGTTCAGCAGTAGAGGCTGAAGGCTTAGTGGTTTCTGCTTCCGCTTCATCCTCTGAAGAATCGGATTCAATGAGTCATCATAACACTCGTCGCTTTGTAACTCTTCTCCCTCAACTTCAACATCATCATTACCCTCAAATTAAACCCCTCTGCCATCGAATCATTAACATTTTCTTCCTCAGACACCAAATTATTCTCATTCATCATTCGTTGAAGAAAAGTAAGATCTGCATATGAGTAATCTACAGCAATTGGTCTCGACTGTCCCGGAACCTCAACAAAATAATCCAAAGCAACATTTTCATTAATACCAGAATCTTGTACATTTCCCGCTTCTAGGGGAGGTGTTACATTTGTTTCCAAGGTACGATGACCATCCTCCCCCGAAACAATAGTAACAAACTCCTACTCTACCAACCCAGACTCAATATCTGTCACATGTAGCTTTAAATCATCAACCTGAGCCGCCTTGATCTCTAAATCTTTGATTTTCCCAGCCTAAGCTGCAATAACCGCAGCTTGATCTTCAAATCATTTATTCATCTGCTCCATCTGAGCAAGATGCTGCTGAAGAGATGTAGGTTGTGGCTGTTGTGGTTGTTGTTGTGGAGGTTGTTGACCAGGTTCTTGTATCACAATCCCTGTTCTTTGGCGTCTTTTATGTGGCAGGTCAGCGTATAAAGGAGAAGAACCAGTTGGTCGCTTCCCGGTATTCTTAGGCACGTGAACCCTCCTCTCAGATATCCTTCGCAGAATATGCTTAAAGCGTCTAGGATCAACCAACTGAATCGCATCCAAAGTATCTTAAGGAAGTACATCACCCTCAGAATTGGGTGGTGTGGGTCCACCATCATCATCATCTTCTGCCTCGACATTCTCAACATTTTCAATATCGTTCAAGTCCTGAGCAACTTCATTTTCAACGAAATCATCTTCATTAACCGGAGGAACAACAACATCCTCAATCCCATCATTCGGCAGCACAACACAGTTTTCATTGACTCTGTGCCCGAAAAGGTCACGATCAGGTAACACCTTAGCATCCTTCGTCGGTAATTTGCAATCATTGAAAAGTCTCAATAGCATTGGCGTTGGATGTAACAACGATCACTGATCAGGAGCGATACCTAAATCCATATAATTCAAAATGAGCTGCAGAAAACGTGGATATTGCAGCCATTTATCCTTGCCAGCCCGAATATTCTCAACCATATTACCAAAGATGTATCCACTAAAGTTGTATGGCTTGTTGTAAACCAAAGCCAACATCAGAGATAGAGTGGAATAGCTAGCAGCATCATAACCTCCCTTCCTCGGAGATAAACAAATGATGATGATGTGACACAAGTACCTCCAAACCCTGCAGAAATACTGTTTCCTGAAATTAGAGATTTGATCCTCCGGATAGCCCATCCTCTAAAGACCCACAACTATGAAAGTTGTTTCAAATTGGGTCGGCATATCGGGCGTATCATCGAACTGAAGAACACGTCGAATAGTATCCTGTGTAATCTTAATCTGTCGTCCGAACATGGTCGAGATAAAACGCGGGACATCATTGTCGGTTCTAATAAGAGCATGATTGTAGAATTCCTCGATCTGATTCATATACACAGGTGCAGACACTGTAATTGCATGATAAATCCTTGAGCGTTTAAGAAAACTGATCATTGGACAAAACGGAATGGAGTTTTTGTGCGTATCCTCCAAGAAAGCCACAATGTTGTGTCTTGTGTTGGTTCGTCGATAATAATTCTGAAGATCCGCCATCTATAAGCTAAATTCCATAAAAGAGAACAAGAAACAGCATTACAGAATAAGCTCAAATATAACGACAAACAAACATACCGGATAAATTCTGATTTTTGGGGTGTAGCGACACTCAGGAAGTGCCGCATGGAACAGTGTTATAGAATCATAAATTACATGAAGCGTCACTTGAGATAAGTGACGCTATGAAGGCGTCACTTGTGTAAGTGAGGCAGCCATAGTATGCGTCATTAGATACGTCACTTAGAGAGTGTCGGTATAAAAGTAAACATCATAAAAGGCGTCGGTTAACAAGTGACGATAAAACCTAAGCTTCACTAAGGGAGTCACTTTGTAACACCCCACAATTTCGTCATAATTATAAACGTAATTTACACGCATTTCTAGGCTAATTCCCTAACTTTGAGTGAATTCACAATGAATTTTAAAGGTAAGTCTAGCAAAGCTCAACTAGTTAATACGCGTAGTACTACATTCTTAACTAGTTGTAATTACATACAAAACAATTGAAACAAACGCGACAAAAACATACGACTGTTGGTGAACAAAATTGTTTAATAATATGAAATTATTAGATAATATAAACGTTTAACAAATATTACGTTAATAATATTTACAAAGTGTATTTGTATCAAAACTGAAACAACTCGAAACTTATCCGCCAAATCAAGTCAAAACAAATTTATAATTTTAGAACTCAACTAAATTACTTTTATGAAATATCCCAACTAAAAATATAACCGAACACGTATTTAAAAATTTATCAATTAAAAGTATTTTAACATTTAACAATCGGGGTAAACGAACACGGACTAAATACCACAAAATTGGGACAAAAATTCCCTCCCCCTTTGTTTGGTCGACCTAACCAAAAACCCACACCAATTCCCTTCTTCCCTTTCATTTTACAAAACACAAACACACACATCTCTCTCTTCTTTTCTCTCATTTTCTCAACCACAACAACCTCAACAACAACCACAAAATCATCATCAACAATAACAAATCGGCATCAGCAACAGCAGATCGACATCATAATCATCATCATCATCATCCTTGCATCATCTTCATCTCATCTTTTTCATCAAGTTCATCATCATCATCCTCACTCGATCTCTCAAATCGTAAGATCTTACTCCCTTTTTGTTGATTTCGAGCTTAGAACACTTAAAATATCATGCTTCAACATTATATCAACTAGATTTGGCTCGAAAATAGGTTAAATCTTGTTTTAGGGTGAAAATCACATGAACAAATCGTTGTGTCGCTTTTGGCCCAAAAACATTACTGCGACATAGCCTGTATCGCAGGTTTTTGTCGCAGTCAATGTCGTAAAATTATTATGTCGCATGGTGCGACACAAGCCATTACGTCGCAGCATATCCGAACGTTACATATAGCGACATAACACCTTATGTCGCATTAAATTACGGATAACGCACTTGGCGACACAAACCCTTGTGTCGCAGAACCTTTTAGCGACACAGTCCTTATGTCGCAAAACTCGGAACCTTAAAAACACATGTTTTTCACTAAGTGTCGGAACCCGATTTTACCACTTGATTTTACTCCGAGTTTGGAATTCGGATGCGTTTTTCACTACAGCAACATAGTAGAAATAGAAATTTTCCAAGCTGACCTGGTAGCTCGACCCCAGCCACTGCCCCTCTGACCCCTCCAGGGGTTGCCACCCCTTGGACCCCGCTACCAGGGGCGCTGCCCCCGGACCCCCGTACATGATTTCCAAACCTGAACAACAAATGAATACTTACACAACTCGCTTAGACAAAATGATTTGTCTCTTACTTATATAACATCACGTGTTTAGGACACTAGGAGGTTACCATTCAAGCGCTACGTGTATCTTAGGATCGCTAGCACTCTCAGGTGAGTTCACAGCCCCACTTTTAACTGTTTTACTGCTTCCAACTTGGAGTGAGAAACATAGTCAACTATTTTACTGATTGCCATAACTGCTTTTGCTTACATAATTGTTTACTTTGCTTGTTTACTCGAACGATTAGAGTACTTTAGAACTGTTAAACATTTGTACAAACTGTATTTATGAAATAACGTTTTCATACTACAAGTTAATACAAACGTGTTAAACTATACTGGGTAAACCGGAGAACGACCGGTAAACTGTTTTGATAAACTATTTTGTTTCACCGGAGAACGACCAGCAGTGTTTGGACGGGAGAACGACCCGTGTGTGTTTAGACCGAAGAACGACCGGTATTGTATTTCGCTAGAGAATGACTAGCAGTGTTTAGTGCCAGAGAACGACTGGCCGAGTTGGACGGGAAAACGATCCGTGCGTATTTAGGCCGCAGAACGACCGATACTGTTTTGGGAACGCTGGAGAACGACCAGCAACGTATTTTAAACTGTATTTTGGGCAACACCAACTGAACTATATTTGGATAACATTCCACAAAACGTTTACTTAACTATTATGGCAACAACTGTTTATGAACGTATTTGGTTTAACAAACTGTACTTGCAAATTTAAACCCTACGAATTCACTCAACCTCGTTGTTGACTTTTACTATGTTTTTCAGGGAATTAGCAGCACACGTAATGTGACACCCGTCAAATTAGGACTGGTAACTAGTGCCTAATCAAGTATAATACTTGTAATTAGTTCTGTGTTAGACTAATTAATGTATCAATATATATATATATATATATATATATATATATATATATATATATTGTTGAATATATACAAGTATGTGAATTGATTAAATCGTACAAGTTTCAAATCGAATGTAATTCGATTCAATTAATACGGACATTGGTGAAAATTTTTATTAAATAATATAGTATTATTTAATAACACTCTTATACCCAAAAATATTATTTTGATAATATTTCAAATCAAATTCGTATCATACAAACAACATTTACGCGTTTAAAATAATAAACGTGCGAACAATCGAAACAAGTTCAAGTTATATTTTATAACCCAATTATTAAGTATTTGATGAAATACTTCAAGTAAAATATTGAATAAATATTTGTATTTTAAAAACTTACAATTAAACGCGTATTAAATTATTTAAACAGTTATACGAACACCGCACGGATCACAAACACGGAAGGAACAAAAACTTGGTGAAGCCCACACAGTGGACCCCACCAAGCCGGCCCAAGGAGAGGGGGGAAAATCCCTCCTCACTCCTCTCTTCCCATCACTTCCTCCTTTTCTTCGTTTTCTTCCTCTCTCTCTCTTTTCTCTCATTCATTTCCACCACCACACCATTACCACCTTAAATCGCCAAGAACCACCATCAAACGGCCTCGAATCATCAAGCACCTTTGGAGAAAAACGTTCACCGCATCACGATCTACATTTCCCTCTTTTCGAATTTCTCCGGCGTTAAGTCGTAAGTTTTCCGACAAAACTCGAAACTCTCCGATTTTACTTATTTTTACTTGTTTGTGGGTTATTTAAGCTTAAAATGTCCAAATATGGGTTGGGTAAAAGTTTCAAGTCAAACGGAAACCGGAAAACACGTTTTCGGCCCAATTTCCGGCCACCTGCGACACAAGCTCTCATGTGGCCAAATCATGTCTTATGTCGCATTACATCACGGATGTCGCATG
Source organism: Pseudognaphalium luteoalbum (assembly GCA_963422505.1). Taxonomy (NCBI): domain Eukaryota; kingdom Viridiplantae; phylum Streptophyta; class Magnoliopsida; order Asterales; family Asteraceae; genus Pseudognaphalium; species Pseudognaphalium luteoalbum. Next base: position 77,657,819 of record OY730196.1, read on the forward strand.
TAGCGACACAAATGGTTATGTCGCAATAATTTCGGACGTCGCATATAGCGACACAAAACACTATGTCGCATAACTTATTCCCGTCGCACATAGCGATACAACATCTTATATCGCATTAAATTGCGGATGTCGCACTTAGCGACACAAGCCCTTATGTTGCAGTCATGATCTGCGACACAACAGACTATGTCGCACTTAGTGACAAAAAGCCTTATGTCGCACCCAGTGTCGTACAAATCAGAACCTTAAAAATACTGATTTTTACTAAGTGTCAAACTTATGTAACTCCAAACACTTTTACGATACGACTTTTTAAACACATCGGGATACGCTTATGAACATGAACACTTCGAAATCATAATAATAATAATAGTGAGATTATTATTACAACCAATCACCAACGGGCCGTACACGTTTTCGAAACATAATCAAATCAACCAAATCGTAGTAATTTGGACAACTTAGTCAACCAAGTCGTAGTAACTTGGACAAGTTAAACAACCAAATCGTAGTAATTCGGACAATTTAACCAACAAAATCGTAGTAATTTGGACATTCTAGTTGGACGAACAACTACAAAGGTAGTCTTTCGAGATACCTACTCATGTTTATAACCATCGCGTGTCTTGGACACCCTCAGGTTACAAGTCTTCGGACATCAATTCACAGCTAATCAATTCAAGTTTATTTCGATAAACACTCAAGGCTCAAGTGAGTCTCATAGCCCCTATTTTACGGTTTTTCATCAGAGGTGTGATTACATTGCTCGTTTTGTTTTACAATATGAATGTAAGTACAATAAAAATCAAATACTACATGAGTTGTTTTCACTAATCATTTCAAAGCCCTCCACAACATAGTTTGGTAATACATCTGTAGCGTGAATGTTAGTATATGATATCATATAGGATTGACAATAGCACGTACTAACTGGTCAAACGGACGTATTAGCATTTGTGAAGACGAGTGTAGATTAGGCACTTGTAGGAGGCACCTCAGTTGGGTTTCCTTAATTGGAACTGACACTCAAGTTAAGCTCAGACTATGTGCTCATGGTTGTATAACTTTTAATTTGCTTAATTGCACTTTAAATTCAATTAAATCTTGCGGTTCATACAAATATGTGTTGACATACAAACCTGTGAGCTCACCAGCGTTTCGCTGACCGATTTTAGTATGTATCATAGGTACTCAGCAGTAGGTTGGTTGCCCAATCAGGATTCATTAGCTCGAGTCTTCATTCAATCAATCAGAGATTTAGTTGCATCATTATATTTTGTATAAAGTAATAATGTAATGTAAATCTCCCAATTTCAAGGAACTAAGCTAATGTAAACAATATTTTTGATGTAAACTTTGGTTTTATCAATACAATGTAAATGACACATTTAGTGGTCGTTCATTATATCTTTTGTGTTGTGTATATTGATTAGTCGCGCCCCGACCCGATTCGCTTCCGCAACCCGAAATTGGGGGTGCGACAGATTGGTATCATAGCCTAAGGTTATAGTGAACTAGGTTGCATTTAGTGGGCCTAGACTATGATCGTTAGGCATCCTTATTAAGTATGATTAGTTTCAGTGACTACATTGTATTGGTTTAATTTAACATAATCTGATCAACTATGTACAATTAAAAGAATATGATGTGAGATCTGAAAGGAGTCATGACTGAATAGGATACACTAGTTGACTCTGACCTCGAGAGAACCGGGACTCAAACATGTCTGTGTTAGACACTTTAGGCTATTATGTGATATATATATATATATATATATATATATATATATATGCATAGATAGGCCTCGCTCTCGCTCAATATCTTAGGCTATATTATATATGTATTATATGGATATAGGCCTCATTATTTCTAACGCTTTGTCTCAGAATGACAAACACACCACCCAATTCGTCAAGCTCTCATCCGTATGGATCACAAAATCCAAGGGTGGCTAGGAGGAACACCAGGTTGCCTCGAGCTGACCCATACCCCACTCACTTCACTTTATCGGACTTAGCCACTAGGCTACACCGTCACGAGCAACGACTTAATACTATGGATATTGAACTCCAAGAAACCAATGAAAACTGAAGACTCACATCACTCGAACGTATCAATCAAGTCTCCGAAGATCACGAAAATACCATCAACAACATGGACACCCTTGACAACTAAGTGATTGGCAACCAAAACGAAATCTCCGTCCTACAATCAAGGCTGAATCAGTGCGAGACACATCTATGGGAAACCGAGGATGCTGATATCGCGTAAAAAGTCATGTTTTTACTACCGATATCTCTCTCATTCTGGAATGATTCTTGGCATTTTAAACTCAAAACCAATACAAATCAGTGATATTATACCAAGATGGTAAAAACAAGGTTGCACGATAAAAATCAAGCAAAACGGGTGAAAAACGAAGATTCCACACACGTTTGAAGATTCAATGCATCAAAATGAGATTTCAAGACAAAAGTACCCATCACCAACATCCATCTCACCCAAGATGTTCGTTTTCAAATTACGAATCCAACAGAAGAAGAATCAACAAAAACGGATAAAAAATGAAGATTCTACGCCCGCCGGAAGATCCAAATGATTCGTACGCAACATCTGGAGATAAGAGACATATTTTTAGGATCACGAAAATACCATCAACAATATGGACACCCTTGACAACCGTCTGGGTGAAACCATCAGAACTATGGAGGTTATCCACAACTAAGTGATTGGCAACCGAAACAAAATCTCCATCATACAATCAAGGCTGAATCAGTGCGAGACACGTCTAAGGAAAACCGAAGACGCCCTCCGAATGGTTAGCAGACTCGCAGAATCTGTAGACCATCTCACCGCACTACTAATGCAATTCAATCTACGTCAGGATTAGCTTAGGCTAAATATGTACTTTATCATGCTTTCGTAGGACCTATGTAATTCGACCGGATGTAACAATTACTGACACCTTTTGTTAAAAATCTAATCCTGTAACTTTTGGGACACATAACTCGATTGTGTGTAATCGTTTAACATCGTAATATCAATCGACAATTTCTCTCGACTATCTTAGATTGTTAATTTTCACTTTGTGATGTTGTATATTACCGTTTTAATATATGTACATCTATCGAATTATCATTCTGGTACAACTTCTCATGTGCATTCTATTTCTCTCTTGAAGAATCATGCCGCCAAAGAGGAAAAGTTACAGTGATGCCGAACTTACTGATGTCGTATCTCGAGCAGTGGGCGATGCTTTGGCTGCTCGGGATTCACCTCGAAACTCTCGAAGTAATGACGAAACCCCAGTCAATACCCCTGTTATCAAACCTTGCTCTTACAAGGATTTTCTTAGCTGCAAACCACTCTACTTCAAAGGCACAGAAGGTGCTATTGGTCTAATCAGGTGGATCGAACGTATGGAATCCGTCTTCAACCTCTGCAACTGTACGAAGATAACAAAGTCAAGTTTGCTGCCTACACCTTTCAGGAAGGTGCACTTACGTGGTGGAATACCCACGCAAACTCTGTGGGCATCGAGATAGCAAACCAGCTTCCTTGGGCTGAACTGAAGAAAAAGCTTAGGGAAAAATACTGTCCCGAAGAAGAACTGTATCGTCTGGAGGAAGAATTCTGGCACTTGACAGTGCAGGTGTCACACCCCCAAATTCTTGATTAGCGGAAGCATACATCGGGTACGACTCGTCGGGTAATCAACAACACAAAGATATATAGTAAACGACTCTACATGCGTCATTTTAACAAAATATATTAATATAAAAATGTTTACAACATTTGAAGCTAATACATAGCTCGCGTTCTGGAAATGAGATTCCAATACATAAATACTTTTACAAAATATATTAATGCAAGGAAATATCTAATGTCTGCATGCTGAATCGAGCTACAGTAATCCTGAGGGCAGTCCAACCTACTGCTCAGCACCTGTGATACATGCTAAAAATGATCAGCTAAAAGCTGGTGAGCTCACAGGTTTGTATATCAAATAACGTTATATGAACCGCAAGATTTCATGTAATGATTTGCAACCAAGCAAATAAATGATGTATACATCCATGAGCACATAGTATGAGCCTTAACTGAGGTGTCAGGATCCACATTCAAGGACCTGATCGAGGGTGCCTCCCCACGAGTGCCTAATCCACACTCGCAAACCTCAAATGCTAATGCGACCATTTGACCAGTTAGTGCTTGATAACCCGGACGAGGATTGTCAATCCTATATGGTATCATACACTAACATTCGCGCTACCGAAGTATTACCAAACTATGTTGTGGAAGATTTAAAATGATTAGTTGTGTAAACTCATGTAGTATATGAAAAGTTTGTACTCGCGTTCACATGTTAAAAATAAGCAATGAATCACACCCCTGAGTGAAAAACAGTAAAAAGAGGGGCCATGAGACTCACCTGAGTCTGATGCGTTTATCTCAATAAATGTGCGTTTCTTAGCCAAGCAATGATGTCCGAAGACCGTAACTTGAGGGCGTCCAAGATGTGCGTTGGTTAATAGAAGTAGGCATCTCAAAAGATCACATATGCTAGTTGATCACACAACTAGTAATGTCCAAATACATTTGGTTTTTTGTTTGTATTTTGAAAATGTGTACGGCTCGTTGGTGACAGTTTGTAGTAATAATTCCCAAGTGTCATAATATATTTCAATGTATTGTATACTTATCAAAGTATGTGTATTAATCGTCCCTAAATTGATTTTTATATAGTTTAGACTAATTATAATCGTATGGTAAGCATTTTGATTTGAATTACCAAGTGTTGAAAAATGTTGACCAAAGTTGACCGCGGATCCAGATGGGCTGCGGATCCAGATGGGCCGCGGATCCATATGAGCTGTAAGGTCCAAAACCTTAGAAACCTGGTCAAACGAGCTCGGTTTGACTCGAAACTTTTACACAAGTCTTAAAATGGTTAAGTGAGTTTGTAAAAAATATCGTTTCGTGTCGGGATTCACCCGAAGTGTCAGTTTTATTAAAATGACAAAACAGCCCTTTGGGGCTTTGGTTCCAGATTTTTAACCCAATTCAACTCCCGATTTCCCCCATTTCTAATCCGAATCAAGCCTAACCAAAAATAACACATATTCTCCTAGGAGTCTTTTTTTTTCTGCACTTTACGATAATCTTATAAGTTCATTTACTATTTTAAACAAAAATAACCATGAAGAGTGGTCAGATTTGGTCCAAAACAGACCTTCGTTCAAAGATCGGGTTATACGCGAAAATACGTGTATTTCTGGAAACGGCCAAAGAAGAAATTTTTGTAGAGCTCTTCCATACGAAAATTTTGGTAGTTGTTTCGTTGTCTAGTTCTTTGTAGAACTCGAGATATTAACATTTTCGTAGGTCTGTTTTCAAGAGACAGAAACTGTGATGTTTTATATGTTTGGAAAAACGAGTTTTGACCTTTGATTTAGACATTTTGTTGTTGAGTGAACATGGTAACATATAAAAAAACATCATAAAAGTAATTTAGAAGAGTTGAAGCCCTTACAATGCTTGTATGAAGAAACAAAATGTGGAAATATGTGCACGCTTCGGTATCGTTTTAGATGTCTTCGGCTTTGCTTTTCATTCAAGAATGGGGTGGTGGCCGATGGTGGATGGTGGTAGTGGCTGGAATTTCATGGGGGAGGGAGTAGGAGGAGAGGAGAGGGATGGAGTGTGGGGAAATAGAGTGAAAGTGAAGAAAGGTGGTGAATGATGAAGTATGGTGGTGAGTGGAGTGTATTATACACAAAAGAGAAGCAAGGTCAAGGGATGGCATGGCCATGCCCTTGGCCGGCCATATGGGGGCCCCACAAGAGGTGGGTGTCTCAAACTTTTGTTCCGTGCGGTGCTCATTTAACCGTTCGTTTAAACGTTTAATTAATGTTATACGGTTATTATACGCGTTTCCCGCTTTTAATTCGTGTCGGTTACGTTTTAAACAAAACGTACATTGTTTCGTATATTATTAATACATAATAATATAATATAAATAACTACTATTTAAATATCAAATAGATTTATGTTATTTATTAAAGTTGCACCAACGTCCGTATGAAATGTATCGAACTACACTCGATATGAAAATGCATGATTTAAGCAAATCGCGTACGTGTATATATATTCAACAATATATATAAGGATACATTAATTAACCTAATAAAGGACTAACTACATGTATTACAGAGAATTAGGAACTAATCACTAGCCCTGATTTGGCGGGTGTCACAGCAGGGAACCGACATTGCTGGATATACCACCAAATTCTAGCAATTCGCTTTGTTATGCCCGGGTTTGGTTGATCCGGAGGAGAAGTGCATTAAGAGATATATCCGCGGCCTCCCGGAGAATATCCATGGGAACGTCGCCTCATCAAAGCCAACCACCGTGAAAAGTGAAATCCGGTTGGCACATGAACTCATGGCCATGGTTGTCAGCCGTGAGACATCCAACACATCCTCTTCCAACAACAACAAACGCAAATCGTCTGAACACCACAACAACCAGAACAAGAAATCTAATGCCATCCAAGTTTACACTACCAATTCTGAACCCAAGCGTGGATACAATGGGGACAGGCCATACTGCTCCAAGTGTAACTATCATCACGACGGTCCATGCAGTACTCTCTGCAACAACTGCAGGTTGTACGGGCACTTGACCAAAGATTGCCGAGCCCCCAAATCCAACAACAACACCTCTCACAACAATGCCAACCAACCCAAATCCTGCTTTGGTAGTGGGGAAATGGGACACTTCAGAAATGAATGTCCTAAAAACAAGAACAAGAACAACAACGCAAGAGGAAGATCATTCGTACTCAACTCCGGGGATGCCCGCCAGGACCCGAATGTGGTCACGGGTATGTTCCTCCTCAACAACTTATCTGCTTCCATTTTGCTTGATACTGGTGTCGATAGAAGCTTTATCTCTGATGAATTTTATCCCCTACTTGATATCACACCTATTGATTTAGATGTTAAGTACACCGTAGAACTTACAAATGGTAAACTCATAGAAACCGATAGGGTGATACCTAATTGCACCTTAAACATAGCCGACGAGACTTTCTCAATCGACCTTATGCCCGTTGAAATCGGAAGTTTTGACGTTATCGTTGGTATGGACTGGTTGTCCAAGCATCGTGCCGAAATCATTTGTTACGATAAAATCGTTCGTATTCCTCTCGCCGTCGGTAGAACCATGGTCATACAGGGGGAGACCGGTGGGACGAGACTCAACATCATATCCTGTTTGAAAACCCGGAAGTTTCTAAGAAAGGGTTATCCAGCAATCCTCGCGCATATCATGGAGAAAAATTCGGAGGAGAAGCGACTTGAGGATGTGCCCATCATTCGAGACTTTCCAGAAGCCTTTCCTGAACAACTACCTGGTCTACCACCACAAAGACAGGTTGAGTTCTCAATCGACTTCGTGCCAGGTGCCACGCCTGTGGCCCGAGCACCATACCGCTTAGCCCCATCCGAACTTCAGGAGTTGTCAAACCAATTACAGGAACTCCTGGAAAGAGGATTCATTGGGCCGAGTTCTTCACCTTAAGGAGCTCCGGTCCTATTTGTCAAAAAGAAAGAAGGTTCATTCAGAATGTGTATCGACTACTGAGAGTTGAACAAGTTGACCGTCAAGAATCGATATCCACTTCCGAGTATTGATGACCCGTCTAACCAACTACAAATGTCGCGTTTTTATTCAAAGATCGATCTCCGGTCAGGTTATCACCAACTACGTGTTCGCGACTCCGACATCTCAAAAACCGCTTTCAGAACCCGTTATGGGCATTACGAATTTCAAGTGATGCCATTTGGTCTAACCAACGTACCAGCCGTATTCATGGATCTTATGAATCGGGTGTGCAAGCCTTACCTCGAAAAGTTTGTCATTGTCTTCATTGACGACATTCTCATATACACGCGAAACGAACAAGAACACGTGCAACATCTCAAAACCATCCTAGAGCTACTTAGACACGAAGAGGTGTATGCTAAATTTTCTAAGTGTGAGTTCTAGATGCAGACCGTTCAATTCCTTAGACATGTCATCCTTAGTCAAGGAATCCATGTCGATCCGTCAAAAATCAAGGCTATCAAAGACTGGCAATCACCAACCACTCCGACCGAGGTATGCCAATTCTTGGGATTTGCGGGGTACTATCGGCGATTCATCAAAAATTTCTCGAAAATAGCCCAACCACTCACGACACTGACTCAGAAAGATAAAAAGTTCGACTGGACTGATAAACAAGAGTCAGCATTTCAACTCCTGAAACAGAAGCTCTGCAGTGCTCCTATTCTATCATTACCCGAAGGCACCGATGACTTCGTGGTATACTGCGATGCTTCTCATCATGGTCTCAGTCGCGTACTAATGCAAGGAGACAAAGTCATTGCTTACGCTTCGCGACAGCTCAAAATTCATGAAAAGAACTACACCACCCACGATCTCGAGCTAGGAGCTGTCATCTTTGCCCTCAAAATTTGGAGACATTACCTCTATGGCAGTAAGTGCGCAATCTTTACTGACCACAAAAGTCTCCAACACATATTCGATCAGAAGGATCTCAATATGAGGTAACATCGATGGGTCGAGTTACTCACCGATTACGATTGCGAAATCAAATACCATCCGGGTAAGGCAAATGTTGTTGCCGATGCCCTCAGTCGAAAAGAACGAACAAAACCACTTCGAGTCCGAGCCCTCAGTATGACCATTCACAATGATCTAAACATTCAGATCCTCACTGCTCAACTCGAAGCTCTGAAACCCGATTACATCAAAAATGAAGCCTTGCAAGGCATGAATAAATAATTCGAAATCAAACCTAACAGGATTAGGTATTTCTCAAACCGAATCTGGTTGCCTAGTTTTGGGAACCTGCGAGACTTAGTGATGGATGAAGCTCACAAGTCCAAGTATTCTATCCATCATGGATCCGACAAAATGTATCACAACATCAAATATTTTTACAGCTGGATGAACATGAAAGCCGAAATTGCCACATACGTCGGCAAGTGTCTCACTTGCTCGAAAGTCAAGGCCGAATATCAAAAACCTTCTGGTTTACTCCAACAACCCGAAATTCCTGAATGGAAATGGGAACAAATTGCCATGGATTTCATAACCAAACTACCAAAGTCAACGAGCGGTTGCGATACCATTTGGGTGATCGTTGATCGTCTCACAAAATCTGCTCACTTCTTGGCAATCAAAGAAACTGACAAAATGGAACGTCTCACTCGAATCTATCTGAAGGAAATAGTAACCTGTCACGGCATTCCAATCTCGATTATCTCCGATAGGGATAGTCGTTTCACATCTCACTTTTGGCAATCACTTCAAAATAACTGGGTACCCGCCTTGATATGAGTACCGCATACCACCCTCCAACCGATAGCCAAAGTGAACGAATAATTCAAATTTTGGAAGACATGCTACGAGCTTGCATAGTTGACTTCGATGTAAACTGTTAAAAACATCTACCTTTGTGCGAGTTTTCGTACAACAACAGTTATCACACCACCATTAAGGCTGCACCTTTCGAGGCACTCTACGGTCGTAAGTGCCGCTCACCGATTTGTTGGGCCGAAGTGGGAGACAGTCAACTCACTGGTCCTGATATCATTCACGAAACTACTGAAAAGATCTTCGAGATTCAAAACAAATTCAAAGCCGCACGTGATCGTCAGAATAGTTATGCTGACGTGAGACGCAAACCACTCGAGTTCCAGGTTGGGGATCGAGTGCTACTCAAAGTTTCACCTTGGAAAGGTGTTATCCGATTCGGTAAACGTGGGAAATTAAATCCCAGGTACATTGGACCATTCGAGATCCTCGAGAGGATAGGTCCAGTGGCATATCGATTGCAGCTGCCACCCGAGCTCAGCAGTGTGCATTCCACTTTTCACATTTCTAACTTGAAGAAATTCCTGTCTGATGAGACACTCATTATTCCACTCGATGAAATTCGTATTGACGACAAACTTCACTTTGTTGAAGAACCTGCAGAAATCATGAACCGTGAGGTCAAACAACTCAAACAAAGTCGTATTCCCATAGTCAAAGTCAGGTGGAATTCGCGGCGTGGGCCGGAATTCACCTGGGAACGGGAGGACCAAATGCGGCTCAAGTATCCTCAGTTATTTGCTGACGCTACTTCAAACACGACTTCAAGTTAAATTTCGGGATGAAATTCTCCTAACAAGGGGAGAATGTGACACCTGTCAAATTATGACTGGTAATTAGTGCCTAATCAAGTATAATACATGTAATTAGTTCTGTGTTGGACTAATTAATATATCAATATTTATATTGTTGAATATATACAAGTATGCGAATTGATTAAATCGTACAAGTTTCATATCGAATGTAATTCGATTCAATTAATACGAACATTGGTGAACAATTTTATTAAATAATATAGTATTATTTAATAACACTCTTATACCCAAAAATATTATTTTGATAATATTTCAAATCAAATTCGTATCGTACAAACAACATTTACGCGATTAAAATAATAAACGCGCGAACAATCGAAACAAGTTAAAGTTATATTTTATAACCCAATTATTAAGTATTTGATGAAATACTTCAAGTAAAATATTGAATAAATATTTGTATTTTAAAAACTTACAATTAAACGCGTATTAAATTATTTAAACGGTTATACGAACACCGCACGGATCACAAACACGGAAGGAACAAAAAGTTGGTGAAGCCCACATAGTGGACCCCACTAAGCCGGCCCAAGGAGAGGGGGGAAAACCCCTCCTCACTCCTCTCTTCCTCTCACTTCCTCCTTTTCTTCTTTTTCTTCCTCTCTCTCTCTTTTCTCTCATTCATTTCCACCACCACACCATCACCACCTTAAATCGCCAAAAACCACCATCAAACGGCCTCGAATCATCAAGCACCTTTGGAGAAAAACGTTCACCGCATCACGATCTACATTTCCCTCTTTTCAGATTTCTCCGGCGTTAAGTCGTAAGTTTTCTGCCAAAACTCAAAACTCTCCGATTTTACTTATTTTTACTTGTTTGTGGGTTATTTAAACTTAAAATGTCCAAATATGGGTTGGGTAAAAGTTTCAAGTCAAACGGAAACCGGAAAACACGTTTTCGGCCAAATTTCCGACCAATAGCTCGTTATCTCGCAAAGGCTCCAGGCCACCTGCGACACAAGCTCTTATGTGGCCAAATCATCTCTTATGTCGCATATAGCAACACAAGCCTCTATGTCGCATATAGCGACACAAAACACTATGTCGCAAAACTTATTCCCGTCGCACATAGCGACACAACACCTTATGTCGCATTAAATTGCGGATGTCGCACTTAGCGACACAAGCCCTTATGTCACAGTCATGATCAGCGACACAACTGACTATGTCGCACTTAGCGACACAAAGCCTTGTGTCGCACCCAGTGTCGCACAAATCAGAACCTTAAAAATACGGATTTTTACTAAGTGTCAAACTTATGTAACTCCAAATACTTTTACGATATGACTTTTTAAACGCATCGGGATATGCTTATGAACATGAACACTTCGAAATCATAATAATAATAATAATGAGATTGTTATTACAACCAATCACCAACGGGTCGTACACGTTTTCGAAACATAATCAAATCAACCAAATCGTAGTAATTTGAACAACTTAATCAACCAAGTCGTAGTAAAAGTTAAACAACCAAATCGTAGTAATTTAGATAATTTAACCAACCAAATCGTAGTAATTTAGACATTCTAGTTGGACGAACAACTACAAATGTAGTCTTTCGAGATACCTACTCATGTTTATAACCATCGCGTGTCTTGAACACCCTCAGGTTACAAGTCTTCGGACATCAATTCACAGCTAATCAATTCAAGTTTATTTCGATAAACACTCAAGGCTCAGGTGAGTCTCATAGCCCCTATTTTACGGTTTTTCATCAGGGGTGTGATTACATTGCTCGTTTTGTTTTACAATATGAACGCAAGTACAATACAAATCAAATACTACATGAGTTGTTTTCACTAATCATTTCAAAGCCCTCCACAACATAGTTTGGTAATACATATGTAGCGTGAATGTTAGTATATGATATCATATAGGATTGAAAATCCTCGTCTGGGTTAGCACGCACTAACTGGTCAAACGGACGTATTAGCATTTGGGAAGACGAATGTAGATTAGGCACTCGTAGGAGGCACCTCAGTTGGGTTTCCTTAATTGGACCTGACACTCAAGTTAAGCTCCGACTATGTGCTTATGGCTGTATAACTTTTAATTTGCTTAATTGCACTTTAAATTCAATTAAATCTTGCAGTTCATACAAATATGTGTTGACATACAAACCTGTGAGCTCACCAGCGTTTCGCTGACCCATTTTAGCATGTATCACAGGTACTCAGCAGTAGGTTAGCTGCTCAATCAGGATTCATTAGCTCGAGTCTTCATTCAATCAATCAGAGATTTAGTTGCATCATTATATTTTGTATAAAGTAATTATGTAATGTAAATCTCTCAATTTCAAGGAACTAAGCTAATGTAAATAATATTTTTTATGTAAACTTTGGTTTTATCAATACAATGTAAAGGACGCATTTAGTGGTCGTTCATTATATCTTTTGTGCTGTGTATATTGATTAGTCGCGTCCCGACCCGATTCGCTTCCGCAACCCGAAATTGGGGGTGCGACACGTAAGGACCACCTGCACACATGGAACATAAGCGACCCTTGAATCTTTAGGATGCCAACTTTTGAAACATATGGATTTATTTTATATAACAAAAAAAATTTTAGTCATATTTACGAAATCTACTTTTGTAAACATAACTACTTTTAGTTTGTACAATTCGATGAATTGTAAAACTTTGTAACTGTTACTTTTGGCATTCTTATAATATATGTTATGTTGTAATCATATGCTCTGGTATGTATGCATGTACAATGTTGGTGTCATTACCCCCATACTTAACTAAATGCTTCCGCTAATCAAAATCAATGAATTTGGGGGTGTGACACACTTAAGGGAGTGACACATGGTAAGGCGTCACTGAAAAGAGTGACGGTACAACTGACGTTAAATCATAAGTCTCACTAAGGGAGTCACTTAAGGGATTGACGCATAGAAAGGCGTCACTTAGAGGAGTGACAGTACAACTGACGGAAAGCATGTCAAATTACCAAATAGCGTCACTTACTGGAAGTGACGCACTAAGTGACGCAAAGATGAAGGTCTTGCAGTCACTGTTCACACCCAGAAATCACGACGAACAATTTTGGTGGTTTTGAAAATTGAGTTAACCAAAAGTTACGTGTGTTTAAAATGAGCAAAACACACCAAATTTTAACACCAAACACAAACGTATTAACCCCCAATTCGTGTGATTTTGATGAACCCCAAAACCCGTAACCCTAATATACGATTAAATCATGAATACATAAAGATAGGGGTTAAAAGTTATACCTAATGAAGCGTAAACATGAGAGGAACAAAGATATAGCAACCGATTGCAACAAAAAAGCTCCAAAATCCACAAAGAAATCGAAAACCTCGAACGGTCGAAATGATGCAAGGACGAACAGAATTGACGCTATGTCAGAGTAAGTGACGCTAATTAAATAGTGAAAGTGATGGATAGGAGTGTCATTTTGAAGGGTATTTATACCGAAACTCTAATTAGCGTCACTCAACCCGACACTAGTAGCGTCACTGGTGGCGTCACTTATGAAGTGACGCATAAGGTCACTTAGAGAAAAAATTTGAGATTTTGTCGATCTTTTGCGTTTTGATTTTGGTACTCAAATTTGAAAGTAAATGTAACTTGGTTATAAAACTAAAAATAGAATAACACATAATTAACGCAGAATCACACATACAAAACCAAAATTAACACATTCTTTTTGGTGACGGAATTGTTTAAGTCTGGTTAGGGATCATATCAGAATAACATGCAATTATTAGGAATAGTAAGTGTTATTTCGATCACCTGTAATAAAAGACTGCTATACTGGGAATATGATAATATTACAGGTGAAGCTGTAATTGTCTTTGAACCTGATTCAGAACCGTCAACGGATCCATAACCAACAACTGATGCAGATTTGGGGGCTGAAGGGAAGACAGCATGGAATGTTATAAAGCCCAAGAAAAGGTCAATGTGGGGATTAAAAAGAAACAGATTTTGTGTATTTCATCATTTGAGTTTGATCAATCTTTCAGAACAAGATATGAAAAAGTTGCATGAGAACAATATTTAGTTCAACGCTAGAGACGGAATTGAAGCTACTAAGTTCCTGAAGATTGTGGATATCTGCATAGCCAATGGGATACACACTGGTGGTGTATTCCCAGCTGGCTGGAAATGATTTGAAGATTTTTTGAAGATTTGAAGATTTTTTTGAACATTGAAGATTTTTGGAGATCAAGCTGCTGACATGGGGGAGTTTGTTGGTACATCTAGTGTGTCAGTCAGTTGGTCTATTGAGTTGTAAGTGTCGTTCATCAATTGTAATAGAAAAGTCATTAATATAGTTAGCGACACTTATTATTAGTTTTAGGCGACCCTTGCTTTACTGTCGCATAGCGACACTTAGGTAAGTGACACATGAAGGCGGCCACCTGCGTCACTGGCCAAGTGTTGCAGGTCTGCCGATTTGTGGTAGTATATAAGCAAACCTACGGGTTTCTGGCTAGGGTTGACGAAACCCTAGCACCATTTGTCGACTAAACATCTCTGTAATCAAGCTAATAGGTTACGATTATCAATACAAAGTTATATTTTGATTACATTATTGTTTTCGTTTTGTGTTTACGTGTGATTGTTTGTTTCCGCCATTCAATCAGTTACTTCTATCATCCTAGATCGTAAGTAAGGGGCACTCACATTTTGATATATAATACAATTGAATTTTAGTAATAAATTTTAAACTTTCAGCAATATTAAGATACAGTTGAAAAACTAAAAAATATAAGATTAATTTTTACCTTTTTAATTACCTTGCTTTGCATAGGCTCAACAAATGTATTAAAATTTAACATAATAAAGTACAAATAAATTTAAATGTATTATGTATACAAACTTAAACATAATAACATACAAAGTAATTTAATAGTATTATATAAATGGTCGTACATCGCACGAGTTCAATGCTTAGTTTTTAACTTTTTATATATAAAATAAAGTTTTTTAACTACCTATTAGAGCGTATTATTTTAGTTAACGACTAAGTATTATTAATTTACAAACTCTTGAACGTTGTTTATAACTTTTTGTTGAATTGTAAAGGAATGATATATATGAAAAATATTTAAGTAAACGTAAAGTAATTTGTCAACAACACAAATTAATTGTGCTATCAATAACATTAATTATATGCCCATTTATATATTCGGCTACTTACAAATTACTATATAACTGCACTTTTCAAACGGTTGTGCATTGCACGGGCTCAATGCCTAGTCTATATTTATAAAACATAGATTTTCCTTACTTTTTAGCTTTGCCACATCATAGCATTACCTTATTTTAAAATCCTCTTAATCATGTCGAATCATCAATTTAATTTTTCCTTAAAAAAAATCATAGATATTTCTTTTTTTTAACCATGCCACATCATCTCATTCTTTTTTCAAAAACCCTCATAATCATGCAAAATCATCAATTTAATTTTCTCTTACAAATTCATAATTAGTAACACTTTTATCTTTGAAATTTATAAAAATTTAAATTCATTAACAAAGTGCTAGGCTCTATTTTCTAAAGAGTCATAATTCAATGTTATTATAATTTATTATAAAGCTTTTCAATTTGTTTTTAACCATTTCACATCATCTCATTACCTTTTTTAAAACTCTCCTAATCATGCCAAAACATCAATTAAATTTTTCCTTAAAAATTTATAATTACCAATACTTTCATCTTAAAAAATTACAAAAATTTAAATTATTTAATTTTTCCTTACAAATTCGTAATTACTAAACTTTAATCTTAAAAATTTACAAAAATCTAAATTTATTAACAAACTACTATGCTCTATTTTCTAAAGAGTCATAATTCAATGTTATTATAATTTATTATAAAAAATTTCAAGTTGCTGTTTAACCATTTCACATCATCTCATTACCTTTTTTAAAACCCTCCTAATCATGCCAAAACATCAATTTAATTTTCCTTAGAAATTTATAATTACTAACACTTTCATCTTAAAAAATTACAAAAATTAAAATTATTTAATTTTTCCTTACAAATTTATAATCACTAACACTTTCATCTTAAAAAATTATAAAAATTTTAATTCATTAACAAACTGCTACGCTCTATTTACTAAAGAGTCATAATTCAATGTTACTATAATTTATTATAAAACTTTTCAATTTGCTTTTTAGCCATTTCACATCATCTCATTATCTTTTTTTAACACCATCATAATCGTGTCAAAACATCAATTTAATTTTTCCTTAAAAAGTTATAATTACTAACACTTTTATCTTAAAAAATTATAAAAATTTAATAACAAACTGCTTCGTTGTATTTTCTAAAGAGTCATAATTTAATTTTATTATAATTTATTATAAAAACTTTTTAAATTTCCACATCTCACACATTACAATCACCTAATATTATCATTATCAACTACCATGTTTTAAGAAAATCAGTTTTAATAATGTATATGGAATTGATAGTGCATTTTGGTATATGTTACTGTTGAGTTTCAATAATAAATTTTCAACTTTCAACAATATTTATACTATTAAATATCTAAAAAAAGGTACGATTAATTGTATTTTATTTTAAATGTCATGTATCACAATATTCAACAAATGTATTAAAACTTAACATAATTTTGCAACTGATTGTTGGTTACCATGAAAAGTGGGCAGAAGCACAAAATCAAACTACATTTAAGAAAGGAAGAGACTACATTATACTGGATGTATCAATGGCTGAGAAATAAATGCAACTTCATTCATTATAGTTTGATTTATGTTACTAATCATTTGTATTGTCAATGACAATTGCATTTTTTAATCAACAACGTTAAACTTACAAATTAATATAATTGTAGTTATAATGGCTGTACATCGCACGGGCTAAATACCTATTATATATATAATATAATAAAATAATGAGCAAATTCCATAAATGGTTCCTGTGGTTTACATTGATTTACGAAAGTAGTCCATGTACTATTTTTTTGAACGTTTTCGGTCCAATAACTTTGGATTTGCTCGCAAAAATCTAAAATTAAGGGACCATTTTTGAACAAATTCAAAGTTATTCGATCGAAAACGTTGAAAAAGAGTATTGGGACTATTTTCGTAAATCCATGTAAATCACATGGACCATTTATAGAATTTACTCTAAAATAATTGATAAAACTAAAAATTGAAGATCCATTTTGTTTTGGATAACCACCCGATAAGCAAATACACAATTAAACATGAACATAATTTTTCAACTATGTGCAAATGTGCAATTGTGAAGAAAAAAAATTTAAAGGCAGTTGTGGAATCACTGACGAACCATTTTGGCTCACCCGATCATCTTCACAAGCGGTTACTCCTCTGGAATCGAGTAACCGCCCCCCGAGTTCGTAGCCAAGGCAACGCTCTAAAGGGGTTGCTCTCTCACGTCTTGGATGGGTATAGCGTCGCGGGAGCCCCTCACAACAAGGCTCGAATTCATCATCTCTAGGAAGAAACCTTATGGAAAACTCCCTGACCATTGGACCAAGATCCCAATAGAATTTAATATGTTCCCTCATGAGTTTGAACCCATAACCTCTTGAATAAAATCCAAGTACTCAACCAACTTAATCTACCCGTGACATTTATATTGATCGGCCCATCAATGGTGGACTTGCTCTAATGGGCTTATTATCTTAGTATCATTTTGATAACATAATTGGTGGATAGAAAAGTGAATATATGACTGTCGCTTAAGTATAGAGTCATGTATAACTAGGTTTTATGGTTTCAAATTTATCAAAACTACGTCATATTAGATTAAAGAATATCAAAATAACCTTGTATAACGTTTTTGTAATGAATAAAAGTCATGTTTATTACTATGCAGTTTGTAATATGTGGGAATACTTATTATTAGTATTAACTTATTATATACTCCGTACTCTAATTTTTATAAAAAAAATGAAGCTTTCCAAAAGTACTAATGTTGATAGGAAATGACGATGATAAAAGTCTATGATAATTTTCATCATTTCAATCATGTGGATAAAGTGTAATTTTGATGTGGTTATATACGGGAGTTGATATATATAACAAAATTTTGATGCATATACTAAATTTTATGCATTATAATATAGGGCAAATTACCTAAAATAGAAACGAACTTTGACTGAATTTTGCGTTTTAGAAATGAACTTTCAAAAGTTTTAATATTAGAAATGTACTTTCAATTTAGTTGTTATTCTAGCAACCTATTAACTTTTAACCCAACTTCCGTTAACTCAACGCTGACATGGCAGCTGACGTGGTGATATCGCTGACGTGTCAATCCATGTGGCTGCTGACGTCAGCGAGAGAAAAAAATTTAAAAAAAAATCAATTACTTATTTTTTTAAATATATATATATATATATATATATATATATATATTAATGGCTTCAAATCGATGATCTTGGATATTGGATACGAGAGTTTCTTCACACCTTACTTCAGATGCAGGTAATTTCAATTCTTTTTTTAATTCTAGTTTTATTCGGTATGATATTGTAGGTGATGGATCCCAATTCTTATTACCCAAATGGGACATAGTCAAAAAAAATTTAAAAAATTAAAATTAAAATTATTTGTTTTTAAGAAAAAATTTATTATTATTATGTATTTAAAAAAGAGTATTGTTAACGACAACCCCAAGGGCTGTAAATAACGTGCATAAATGGTTGTCCTTTGATTAATATTTATGGGTATAAGTATTAATGTGTGTTTTAATACCCAAGATCATCGATTTGAAACCATTTTTTAATAAAATTAAAAAAAAATAATTTTTTTTAAAAAAAAATAATTTTTTTAAAAAAAATAATAATTTTTTTTCTCTTGCTGATGTCCGCAGCCACGTGGATTGACACATCGACGATATCACCACGTCAGCTGCCCTGTCAGCATTGAGTTAACGGAAGTTAGGTTAAAAGTTAACAGGTTGTTAGAATAGAAACTAAATTGAAAGTACATTTCTAATATTAAAACTTTTGAAAGTTCATTTCTAAAATACAAAATTCAATCAAAATTCATTTCTATTTTAGGTAATTTGCCCTATAATATATACAGAATAATAATGTGATGCATAATATATTCGCTTTTATAAGTTTCTTCTTAAAGGAAAAAAAGAAAGTGACAAATTAACACATGCAAATCATTTAAAGTTTTAGCCCAAACAAATATAATTGTTGTAGTACAAAAATAGGCCCAAATCAATTTACTGAAACACCCAGCACTTGTGTTGTGTCAGGGATCATCATCATCTTCTCATTCCACCATCAAATTTCTAATCAATTCAATTCTCATAATATGTTCCTTTCTTCTTTGTAATTTAAACATAAACCCAGATTTAAGGTACCTTCTTCTGTGTAATATCATGTTTATTTCTGTCTGTAATTAGGGTTCTATGTTCCATTTCATTGTTTTTATCTAAAATTTGAGTTTTCCAAGTTCATTCATTGCCGTAATGAACTATTTCTTGTAAGTAACTTAATTATATACATCCAGAGTTTTAATGCTAATAGTTATAATCTTTATATCGAGTTAAAAAAAGTTCATACCTTTATTAATTGCATTCCACTTAAATTCCGAATGACGTCAACTAATACTGATCAATTATGTAAATTGTTGGTGATTTGTATAAGCATTACTTTAGATTTGCTGGAAATGATAAGATGCATAAATTTGTAGTTGTATTTGATGTTTTTAAGGCATGGGGTGAATGTAGGGTTTAATTGAAGAGTTGTGAGCCTCTATGTGATTGGTTGGATAAGCTAAAATTTGTTTCGTGTAAAAAACGTACCGAAGTATAAATTGACTAGTTATGATGATGTATTTAGGAATATGTTTTAACGAAGATTTGGCCAGGTTACAAGCTGCAGTTTTGATTCTTCAAAATTGAGATTTTGAAGCACTGTAAATCAACAAGTTTGGTTCTTGTTTGGAAAATAGTTTGGAGGATAGAAACTCTGGGTTAGCTTTCCATCGAGGTATTAGAGGTTTCGGTTTGGGGCACCAATGATAGATGTGATGTCCTTCATTGTCTCCTCTATTTTATTTTTTTTAGCCAAGGGGAGAGCTTTTGATATGTGATATGATTATTTAGAAGGCTTGTGAGTCAATTTTACTTTTGTTTATCGGTTGTGTGATGTAAAATCATACATGACTTATGATTTGAGTATATGTTTTAAGGTGTGCATCCTTTCTATTAGCACTTGTATGCTGCACTTTGTGACTCTGCTCTGTAGTGAAGTCAGATACTATATCAAACCCTTTGCTGCTTGCACGTATTTTTTTTGTTTATAACTGGAGTGGATGGTGATGTTTTGATATGTTGGAGTTCTTAAAAGTGTTTCTTTTACCTCATCCGATAGTGATATAAAACGTTATCTATTTGATCATTTTGTAATTTGCATCACATAGGGATTTTGACTCACATTTTTCTATTCTTCAGGCAGGTTATCAGTGGTGACATTTATAGGGATAGGACCATATATCATATAGTTAATGTTCATCCACACATAATTGCCCCGATATTCAGTTTCAACAGCGTGAACTATCTATTAGAACCCATAATTGCCCCGATATTCAGTTTCAACAGCGTGAATTATCTATTAGAACCCTAGAAAGAAGATTCGACAAACTATATTGTCCAACACAATTCTATTTGCAAGAATTGTTCAAAATCAATGTCTCAACTTAGGCACTCGTCATGGGTATCTTCAGATCACCTGATTAACAACACAAATAATATATTTTTCCAACATAATTCGAGATTATTTCAATCCAGTATCTCGCACCCTTCGAGAATATCAAATTTCCAACCACTCAAGTGCAATCTTCGTGACCTTCGGCAGCGTATTGCTACTGTGAAAAACACACAGAAAATCACCGAAGCAATGAAACTTGTAGCAGCAGCAAAGGTCCGACGAGCCCAAGAAGCAGTCGTTAACGGCCGACCATTCTCTGAAGCACTTATTGATGTTCTCTACAGCATCAACCAACAACTTCAGTCAGAAGATGTGGACGTACCATTAACAATCATTAGACCTGTCAAGAAAGTTGCCCTTGTTGTAGTAACAGGAGACAGAGGTCTTTGTGGGGGTTTCAACAACTTAGTTCTGCGAAAAGCAGAAACCCGAATCGCAGAATTGAAGAATCTTGGACTTGATTACACCATTATTAGCGTTGGGAAAAAGGGTAATTCTTATTTTAAAAGAAGACCTAACATTACGGTTGATCGGTTCATTGAAGGAGACGGTTATCCAACTGCAAAAGACTCTCAAGTTATTGCTGATGATGTGTTCTCGTTGTTTGTAAGTGAAGAAGTTGATAAAGTAGAACTTTTGTACACGAAGTTTGTTTCTTTGGTTAAATCGAATCCCGTGATTCATACATTGCTTCCATTGTCTGCTAAAGGGGAAATTCGTGATGGGAATGGTAATTCTGTCGATGCAAGTGAAGACGAGTTCTTTAGGTTGACTTCAAAAGAAGGGAAATTGGCTGTGGAGAGAGATAAATTGACAAGCAAAACTGACGGGTTTTTGCCGAATATGGAGTTTGAACAAGACCCTGTTCAGATTCTTGATGCATTGATGCCTCTATATTTAAATAATCAGATTTTAAGGGCGTTACAGGAGTCGTTAGCAAGTGAGCTTGCTGCTAGGATGAATGCAATGAGTAATGCTACTGATAATGCAATTGATTTGAAGAAGAGTCTTTCGACTGTTTATAATCGTGAAAGACAATCTAAGATTACAAATGAAATACTAGAGATTGTTGCTGGAGCTGAAGCACTTTTGTAGATTGAATGGTGTCAAATTGGGTTCTGTTGTGTCCTTTTGTTGAACTCGAGAAAGCATCGTAGTGTTTGAATGGTATCATGTAGAATCCATTAGGAGAATTTTGTTAATTAATTCGGAATGAGGTTTTTGATGTTCTCTTGCTTCCTGCATTGTTGATTTCTTGATATTCATTAGATAAGTTGGGACAGGTATGGTACTGTGGTAGTGTGGTGATTGGTAAGTGTTTATACTATGGAACAGAATTATGCTCTTCCTCAGGGATTAACATTAAAGCGTTTTAATTATTCTCTTCATCGCACCTGTCTTTTTGTGTTGGATTGCTGAATGAAATGGATATTGCTCCAATTTTCAATGACTTGAATTCAGGCTGTGCAAACCAAGTTTGCTGGATTCTTAATTTGGTACAGATGTATATGCAGCAGAAATTTGTAAGCTGACCTAAACATAATGATCATGTACTTCTTTGACAAATTCAAGCGAGTTTGAAGCAAAGGTATGCATTGCTTATTTTTCCGCTGGCTATTATTATATCTTGCTTCTTTAATCAGCTTTCCTCCTTGTGCGTATAATTGATAAGTTGGAAATGTCTCTATAAGATAGTTTTACATAGGAGTTAGGCATTTGATAAGATACTTTTATAAGGCAAAGAAGAAAACAATGCAGATGAGCAGGGTTGTATAAAACGGCCTACGGCCGATTACTCGGGGTGTACTCGGCCAACAGGCTTGGGCCGTGGCGACTCTGTGTTAATCGGCTAAAAAAAGGTCAACGGAGGTCAAAGGTGTAAAAGTCAGTCAAACTCGGTCAAGATCCGATTACACGGTCAAAGTCGGTCAAACTCGGTCAAAATTGGTCAAACACGGTCAAAGTCAAAATTGGTCAAATTTTAACAGGATTTAAATTAAGGTTTTGAGCCCATTTAACAAAAAGGCCGTTCTACTTTATTGGCAATTATGTTTAATGTTTATGTTTATAGTTATATTTTATTTTTGTGCACATATAATGTTAAAAATTATTAATTAAATGTAAAAAAACTCTAATCCGAGTACTCCCCAATTACACCCCGACTCGGCCGAGTACTCCCTAGAAGGTCCTTGACGAGTACACCCCGATTAGCTTCTTTTTCAACCTTGCAGATGAGGTGGCATGTATTGTTACCCTGGTGCGTAATTAGCATATACTGTAAACTCATTATTAGATTACAGAGAGATGCTTAATTCAGAGTCTCATTTATTCGATTTATCAAAGCTAACATATTCCTATTCTTATCTTATTCTGCGATGTCTCTGTCATTTTTTGGGTTAACTACAACAATAAAGATACTCTTGTAGCAAAAGTAATTGAAAAAAAGTGCACATCTGTATATGTGCCACAGGTGGTTAAAGGCAAAGGCAAAGCCAAGGCGACGTGCCTCTGTATTCGCCTAAGGTGTGAGGTGAAAAAACGCAATTACTCGAGTGAAGTAAGCTGTTAAATTTTGCCAGTAATGTATATCACTATATCTAAAACATAAATATATATTAATGGAATAGTATGAAGCTATAAAAGTATAAAACATATATATATTCATATATTAGTTGTGTTATAGCTGAAATACTAAAATGGCTAAGCTTTAAATGAATTAGGTTGTAACAAATTACAAATCTTGTAGTTTAAAATTAATCATAAGTCAGAATCACTAATTTCCAAGTTACCCTTTTCTCTACCCTCCCCACTTTCAAGATCCGCAACATCATCATTCATTAGATTCTCGTCTTGTTCATCAAGTAGGTGTGTTCTACTTAAAGAGCTTATCATTATTGTTCAAAATTTTAAATAAGGGAGTTGATAGATACAACAAAGTGTACAATCGATGAAGCTCATAGTACAAGCACCCTAAAACATGAGTTTGGTGTATGCAACAAATTTTTTGTTGTATTCATCACTCCCCTTTAAATAATACTTGGCAATCTTGGCAATACCTAAAAAGAGACGTTGGGAACTTCAAATAAAGTCCTTAGACGAATTAAATTTCTATATCTACAAAAGGCGATCGCCTTGTCGCATGAACGCCTGTAACCTAACTAACAAAGGCGACCGCCTCTCTAAAACGCCTCGCCCGAGGTATATAAACCGCCGTTCAGGAAAACACCTCACTTTAGCGCCTAAGCAAGTGCCTTTCTCGCCTAAAACTATACTATGTGGAAATGTTATCTAGAGCAAAAGGTTTGGAAATGACTTGATGAAAATCACAAGACTAATTGACATAGGACATATAACATTACTTGACAAAAAAATTATCATTTCAATAAGAAAGAGTTATCTTCTTGACCTGTTACCTATCTTTCTTGACCCACCTATTTTGTCACCTCTAATTAAGAGCATTACAATAAAGAGTCATCCATTGTGGTTAATTTCCTGCCTGGGCTTTATTGTAATTGAGAAGCTCACCTCTAATATCAAACACCATATGAGCACGAACTGACTTGGTATGAATCTTAAGTCTTTGATTGAGTCATTATAGTACTACTTCTGAATGCCTACAAAATGATAGTCCTACCATGTTTTAAGAATGCTTGATGATCTTGGTAGTTGACTATTTCTAAGTATGAATTAACGGTACATCTTTGATAGCTTAAAGAATGTTTGATGATCTTGGTAGTGGCTAATTTTATGTCCTGATCTTTCACTTTTACAGGATATTAAGTTAGTCATATTTATGACTAGCGCATCAAAAAACCTTAGCGTGAACTGTTCTAGCCGTAATGTATGAACCTTGTACTATGGTTACGTCTTGTCTTATGTTAAAGAAAGACAAATTTGGATAAAGTAATTTTCTTTTGCTTAAATGTTGTTGCTTAGGCACACAAATCTGACTCACTAGACCTCTATTCACTATCATAATCATGGAGAGAAAGGAACTTATATACAAAGGTTATGAGGTAACTGGGAATGAATAGGTTGACATTTTATGAGCATTGTTATATGCTTGAAACTCTTAAGAGTCAAAGGCCTTAAAGTATCTACAAATTAATAAGTAATCAAATGTTTGTAAGATTGTTAAAATGGTATATCTAGCCTAAATGTTTGGAGCACAATTACATCACAACAATCAAACATATTCGACATTTAGGTTACTTCTTTAAAAGAAACAAAGAAAAAGAAACTGAAACAAGACGGAAAAAAAAAATCCAGAAAGATTGGAACTATCTTGGCCAGAATCGAAGAGATCCAGGCTCCAGCTTGTCGAAACAGATCCCGAAGGTTAGGCGCTAACTGGGTTTAGTCGTCTAGACACTTTGACCCTTGCCTTATGTAATGGTGTGCACCGGATACACTGTGTCATTCGCTCTTTATCTACATATTTATTGTTTAATTAGTTATCTTTCAATGCTAAATATGTCTAATTAAACATGACTAAGTCTAGACCTGCTTCATTCATAGTATGTCACATCATTTATTCAATTTCCCTCTCTATAGCTCCATGCCTCCATCTATTATTTTATCTCTAGATCATGTTATGTGAGTGCCATTTATGCGTGTGTGCTACTGGCCTGGTTTGAGTCATCTTTGAGTTCGTCAATGGCTGGAACCAATCTGTCAAGATATCCACCATGCTTTATCGCTCTAAGCTGGCTTAATCGTTCAACCGCGTAGAAATCTTCGCTCTATTTACAACCTAAGTTTAATACTTAATGAGTAAAATCTCGGATACGAAATTAGAGTGATGACGTGATGTCTAGGTAGCTTAACCGATAGATAACATTATCCAGTACCTAACAGTTTTACTACTGAAATACTTGTGTACTACACAAAAACTTAACTAAGTATTATATAAAGGTGGTGATATTTCTACCATGAAAATTGATAAATCCACCACAACAGTGCATTAAGTAGTTGTATAATACACGCAAATAATGCATAATTATGGTGGATTTATCAATTTTCATGGTGGAAATATCATCACCCATTATATAATCATTGTCATATTCAATAAACAAATACATAAATGTCATCAAAAGAATATATAACTTACAAATATGTATTTGACTTTTATAAAGATAATGCATAAACCATGTTTGCTTGACTAAAATATCAATTCAATTGGATATATATTTAGTTGTAATCTAAGATTCCCGAGTGTTTTACTTTGAACATGATACTTGTATTATAATATGAATTAGGATTATTTGACCTAATTATTTACTTATACATTACACATCATCAAAATAGTCAAAAGTTGACTTTGATTTTTATAACTTAATAAGTAATGAAGAAATAATGTCAATTATTAATAAATAGTCAATGCAAGAGAAAATACTCATTATTTGTTCAATTTCTAAATAATCCTACATTTACAAGTGTACAACTAACAATATAGTTCATGTTCAACCAATAATAATTTCTCACATACATGTGGATATACTTTATAAGTGCGTCCCGATATCCTCACAGGAGATGCAGATTTAAACCTCATTGGCTACACATGTTCAGGTGATCAGGTAAAGGATCGAAAACGGTCATGGAATATCCTGATTAGGCCTATACATCTGAGTACTCGCCCTCCTAAGATAACTGAACCAGAAAACTTCATACATTTATCCGTTTATGTAGATATATTTTATATCATATCATCGGAAAAAAAAATTAAAAAGAAAAAAAATCATGAAGTTTATTAAAATAACTAATTTCACATCTCAATGGAATCACATCTTTTTGTATCCAATTTTCTGTAAAAATTTTGTAATGAAGCCACTTTGATTTTGGGCTATCGAGTATCCACTATCCGCATGTATCATCATGTATGTGCATCCTAGTTTTTGATGCCCACGTGACATCAACGTGCTAAATAATTTTTCTTATGCTTCTCGCGTGTACCCGCCGTAACCTCCGCCGAAATCAGACTACAGCTTGCTTGACTATTTAACTACGGTTAATCGGTTATGTTAAGAGGTTAATAATGATGCAAGGTCTTTTGTTTGACCTTATTATTTCTTAAAAAGTGACATTTGTATTATTCATTAATCTAAAGGCTTTTAAGATGTTTTGATAGTTTTTCCCAATTAAGTATTAATTTATCTGAAAAATCCCTTGTTCATTAAGCTATTTACAATTGTTTAAAACTTCTAATTGACAAAAACAAAATTCCTAACTATCTATACATTGATGTCTCGCATAAATGGAATTCATATGTTTAGGTGTTATATAATACCCCCCTCCCTTTTTGGTTTATCTATTCCCCCCTTTTGGTTTATGTATTTTAGTCTCTCTTTTTTTATTCATGGCAATATATCCATTGAAGTTATTATTGGTTTCTAAAACGTTGTATCGAGAACCTCATGTAATTTTCCTTTTTCTTAAGTGGAGTCGTTATTCATCTAATTTGTATCACGCCAAAAAATGATTAAACATGTGTATTTAGTTGTTTGCACTTCTTATTTATCAAACGATCTTAATATTATGTTTTCAGATTTCAGCTGCTAGCTCTTATTATTCAGAATTGGTTTTCAGATTCAGCTTTTAGTATTCAGAAAAAACAAAAGACCCCTTAATCCTTAAAGTTTCATTTTTTTTTAACCATTCAAATTTTTTTCTTATAATTTAATCCTCAAAGTTTTAAAATTTTATTGGTTTAACCATTCAAGTTTATTACACTATAAAAATTTGAGGTTTAATCCCCAAAATTTATTATTTATAATGATTTTATTCTTTTAAGTTTTTCTAGTTTAATCATCTAACTTTCAAAATTTTAACGGTTTAACCTTTCAAAGGGTTAAACCAATAAATCATTGCAAACTTAAAGGATTAAACCATTAGGATAAAAACTTGAGTGATTAAAACGAAAAAAGAAAAGAAATTTTGAGGCTAAACCAAACCAGTATTAACCATCCTAAAGGCCAAAATGCATTTTGATACCCTCAACTTGTCTAACCAGGTTTTCTACTACCCTCAATTATTTAGGGTGCAGCATGGTACCCTGAACTTGACAACTTGGTTAAAATAGTACTCTGACTCAGTTAACTCGGTCACATGCTAGGCATATGATATATATTCCGTTAAATTTTAACGGAGTCTGAAAATTCTTTCTTGTTAACTCCAAAAGAAAAATCAAAGGCAACCATGTTCATCTCTCTCCTCTGCAAGATTTTGGGATACTCTAGAAAATAAGATTCATTCACAGCTACAATCGTCCAATATGAGTATGGGAAATATTTTTATTAAATATAAAAAGTCCTACATTTTAATATAAAAGCCTCACCAACAATTCTTCAAAGGAATCAGCCAACGAGAATCAATTCCTCCAAAATTAGAAAAAATATATCATATTTTAGCCACTGATATATCGCAAAAGGATTAAAAAATCCCTTCCTAATACTCCATATGACGATGAAGTTATTTAAGTGTACCTTCAGGAAATCCAGATTGAATTTTACTTCATATTGGCATCGTGCATAATTCAGATTTGAGTTAAATAAGGTTTTGTATTTAGGTTTGAAACAAAAAACACAGGAAAAAAGAAGAAGATGAAAGTAATTTATTTGATTGGATTTACGCCTTGAGTATCCCAAAGTCATTATATAGATATAAGAGTTGAATCGTCTACAATTATAAATTTGAGGATTTTAGATTTTTATGTTTGATTTAACAACGTAAGCAGCTTTTGTTAAAATTTAACAGAATATATGTCATGTGTCAAGCATGTGACCGAGTTAACTGAGTCAAGGTAGTATTTTAACCGATTTGCTAAGTTTAGGGTACCATGTTGCACCCTTAAAAGTTTAGGGTAGTAGAAAACCTGGTTAGACAATTTGAGGGTATCAAAATGCATTTTGGCCCATCCTAAACATTCCATCTTTTTGCCAAGTAAACTACGTTGCTTTCCATTTTTTCAATTTAACCCTCTGGCTTTAGGCTATGTTTGGCATGCTCATTTTTTGAGCTTATGGGAGCTTGTAGCTTATGGTTTTCATAAGCTCCGTTTGGCTAATAAAATTTTAAGTAGCTTATGGTTTCCATAAGCTCCAAAACCATAAGCTACTTGAAGTAGCTTATGGAAGAAGCTTGTAGTTTATGGAAGATGAAATTACATAAATACCCTTCAAATAATTATATTCATCTATTAAAATTAATATATTTGTCCTTTTATGGCTATGTTTGGCACGCTCATTTTTTGAGCTTATGGGAGCTTGTAGCTTATGGTTTTCATAAGCTCCGTTTGGCTAATAAAATTTTAAGTAGCTTATGGTTTTCATAAGCTCCAAAACCATAAGCTACTTCAAGTAGCTTATGGAAGTAGCTTGTAGCTTATGGAAGATGAAATTACATAAATACCCTTTAAATAATTATATTCATCTATTAAAATTAATATATTTGTCCTTTTATGTCATTTTACATTCATAAGCTACAAGCTCCAGCTACTCTGTCAAACACAAATATTACCACAAGCTCCAGCTACAAGCTACCAACTACAAGCTACCAGCTCCAGCTACTTTCGCCAAACATACCCTATGTCATTTTACATTCATAAGCTACAAGCTCCAACTACTCTGCCAAACACAAATATTACCAAAAGCTCCAGCTACAAGCTACCAGCTTCAGCTACAAGCTACCAGCTCCAGCTACTTGCGCCAAACATCCCTTAAACTCATTAATAAATGTAACCTCCAACTTTAAACTTATCAATAATTGTAACCCTGCACAATATTATTATTTGGTCATGATCCATACACTATTAAAAATTCTCCGTACACCATTAAATATGTTTAATGGTATTGTATGGTATAACAATGTAAAGAATAGTTAGTGGTATATGGAATTTTTTGATGGTGTACGAATCACCACCTATCATTGTTCGTTTCGCTCCACATTTATACTTCACTTTTCTTTTTTAACATCTCAAATTAATTCTGCACTTTCAAAAGTAAAAGGATATGATTAACTAAATTTCTTATATTACTTATACTATATATGTTTCACAAAAATATGGATAAACAACAAGAGCAAAATTGTCATAGTACACAAAGTCATAGCATAATTATGTGTGATACCCGTCAAATTAGGACTAGTAATTGGTGCCTAATCAAGTGTAATACATGTAATTAGTTCTGTGTTATGCTAATTAATGTATCAATATATATATATTGTTTAATATATACAATTATACGATTTGATTAAATCGTGCAATTTTCAAATCGAATGTATTTCGGTTCAAGTAAAATACGGACGTTGGTGATCAATTTTATTGAATAATATAAAAATTATTTATTGACAATAACGTACCAAAAATATTATTTTGATAATATTTCAAGTTCACTTCATGTCGTATTATAGGCGTCTGCACGACTTAGACATTAAACGCGTAAACAAACGAGGCCAATTGAATTATTAAGTAATTGATAAAATACTGCAATAAATTTATTTAATTAACTTTCGTCTTCTTTAAAACTTGCATTTTAAACACTTAAAATAATTATTTAACGATTAACGATCGGGGAAACGAACACCGCACGGAGTGCGAATACACGGAGCTAAAAGTGGAGACCCACACATGGGTGGGCCCCCACCCAAAAATCTGCCAAAGGGTGAGGTCATCACCTCCCCACCCTCACTTTACTCTTTCTCTTTTCTCCCTCTTCTCTTTTCCTTTCAAAATTCCACTATTTCCACCACCATCTTCCACCACAAAATAACACCACAAAAACGCCTCAAATCACCTCGCTCGTTTGGAGAAAAAGACTCATCTTGCAAAGACCTACATTTCTATCTTTCCGGATTCTCGTTTCGCTACTTTGTAAGTTTCCGACGAAATCCCGAAACCTTTCGATTTCAAGTGTTTTTAAGTTCTAGTTGTTTCTTTAAGCTTAAAATGTCCAAATATGGGTTGGGTAAAAGTCACAGGTCGAACGGAGGCCGGAAAACACCTTTTCGGCTCATTTTCCGGCCAACAGCTCGTTGTGTCGCAGAGGCTCCAGGCCACCTGCGACACAAGCCTTTGTGTCGCATAATTTGAATTATGTCGCACTTAGCGACACAAGCCCTTATGTCGCAGAGGTGATCTGCGACACAACAGACTATGTCGCACTTAGCGACACAAGCCCTTATGTCGCAGAGGTGATCTGCGACACAACAGACTATGTCGCACTTAGCGACACAAGCCCTTATGTCGCAGAGGTGATCTGCGACACAACAGACTATGTCGCACTTAGCGACACAAGCCCTTATGTCGCAGAGGTGATCTGCGACACAACAGACTATGTCGCACCTAGCGACACAAGCCTTATGTCGCATGCTATGTCGCATGAAACAGAACCAAGAGAACACAAATTTTACTAAGTGTCGAAACCTTAAATTTTATCACTCGATTTCACCCAAATTCAAGTCTAGATGCGTTTTTCACCAAAGCAATTTAGTAGAAATAAAAATTTTCACCAGCCAGGGGCTCTGCCCCTTGGACCCCGCCAGGGGCTGCCGCCCCTTGGACCCCGCTACCAGGGGCGCTGCCCCCGGACCCCCGTCATTAACGGGCTTCGCCCTTACCCTAGGTTCATAAGTAACGGTGTTACATCTAAACTTTCACACAAAGTGTTAAACTTGTATAACATCAAACACGAATGCGACACAACTCCTAAAACACATTGGAACTTAGTTTTAGGTATAACACTTCAAAACCATCAAAATAATAATGTGGGATTATTGTTACAAACAAGCACCAACGGGCCGTACACATTTTCAAAAACACAAGTCAAACAACCAAATCGTAGTAATTTGGATAATTCAATCAACCAAATCGTAGTAATTTGGACATTCTAAGTTGGACGAACAACTACAAGGGCAGTCTTTCGAGATGCCTACTCATGTTATAACCATTGTGTGTCTTGGACACTCTCAGGTTACAAGTCTTCGGACATCAATCCACTGCTAATCAATTCAAGTTTATTGATTTAAACCCTCAAGGCTCAGGTGAGTCTCATGGCCCCTATTTTACTGCTTTTCAATCAGGGGTGTGATTACATTGCTCGTTTTATTTACATGTTGAACGCAAGTACAAATCAATCAAATACTACATGAGTTATTTTCACTAATCAATTTAAAGCCCTCCATAACATAGTTTGGTAATACATCTGTAGCGTGAATGTTAGTATATGATATCATATAGGATTGACAATCCTCGTCCGGGTTAGCACGCACTAACTGGTCAAACGGACGTATTAGCATTTGGGAAGACGAGTGTAGATTAGGCACTCGTAGGAGGCAACTCAGTTGGGTTTCCTTAATTGGACCTGACACTCAAGTTAAGCTCAGACTATGTGCTCATGGCTGTATAACTTTTATTTTGCTTAATTGCATTTTAAATTCAATTATAAAATCTTGCGGTTCATACAAATATGTGTTGACATACAAACCTGTGAGCTCATCAGTGTTTCGCTGACCCATTTTAGCATGTATCACAGGTGACCAGCAGTAGGTTGGACTGCTCAATCAAGATCTATTAGCTCGAGTCAGCATGCAAACAAACAGAGATTTTAGCTGCATTATTATATTTTGTATAGATTAATTATGTACTTAAATCTCTTATTTTCAAGCGGAGCTAATGTAAACAATATTTTGATGTAAACTTTTGTTTTATCAATATCAATGTAAAACGACGCATATAGTGGTCGTTCATTATATCTTTTGTGCTGTGTATATTGATTAGTCGCGCCCCGACCCGATTCGCTTCCGCAACCCGAATTTGGGGGTGCGACATTATGTTTTTTAAATTGTGTCCTTAGACAATAAATTTGGGATAGATGGAATAATATATTTTTTAAAGGTAACTTCAATATCCTTTCCAAAATTATAGTCTACATTTTCATTTTTGTGTATTAGAGTTTAATTGTACACGAGTGGTATAATTAATTAAATTCATTTAATTACCCCTTATATATGTGCATGAAATGAAAAGATATGTAAAAAGTAAGGGTAAGTATATCATATTAACAAAAAGTATATTGTAATTATTCTTCTTCAAATTGCGTCTTTTTGTCGTGGACTATATATTTAAGACTAAAAGAGTATATAAACTTATCAATTATCATAACGTAACATATAATAAGTCGCTCGATAGAATTAAAGTCTATTTAAATGAGGTAGCGATGAAAATGACAAAACGTACAAGCCCACTTTCTTTTTGGGACCTCTATTGATGGCAAATTACCGTAAAAACGTAGACCAAATCACTTATTAGCTGCACGAGTATCTTACCGATTTGATCGTACGAGCTTACAAACATACAAAAAGATATCAGCCAAAATAATCAATCATTTTCTTATCTTCGAAACGAACGAAACAAATCTGTATATATGATCACCTTCAAAGCTTCGGATCGAGTTGTCATCGATCAACAAGATAATGAGATTTTTAAAAGGTGGAATTAATTCATGGTTATTGTTGTTCGTTTATGTTTTGACAAGTCAGCACCTAATTGGATAACCCCATGACTTCATTACGTTGACTTTTTGCTGAATACTTGGATCTCCTTTATCAGCATAATCTTTATCTTAAAAAGATAAGACATGATTAACCAAAAATAGATTCGATGCTACTTGAAAGTTATTAGGAGAACGTATCCTTAATCTAATTTTGAAACCTAATGTATAGCAATATTTTTATTATTCGTCATTTTAATGCAATTTCCGGTATAAAACTTTAGGATAAATTACATTTTTCATCCTTGTAGTTTTCATTTTCTCACTCTCGGTTCTTATACTTTTTTAATTACAATTTTCATTCTTATGTTTTGTGCTTTTTCCCAAGTTAATCCTTTTACTTTTTTAATTACAATGGTCATTCTTATATTTTGTACTTTTTCCCAAGTTAGTCCTTTTAGTGTATAAATGACTAAACTGACATTTTAAATTTCTTTTTTGATTTCGATATTTTTTTCCTATGATTTTTTTACTTATCTATACCCCTTATAATTCATTTTCACTTATTCTTTAAAAACTTATCAAAAGAAATATCGGAAAACCCTAAAATATTAAATCTACTTATTTTCCACTAACTACACTTTTCATTAATCAAATAATAAATCTATCGACTAAAATCTTTTTTGATTGGTTAAACATATACTTATAATGGGACAATTCAAAATAGTAAGGTGGATATTCTAAATAAAAATATATTGCACTCCGTGTGTCCCACATTACTATGTTGGGTTGTCCCCATTATACGTGTATATTTAACCAATCAAAAAAGATTTTAGTTGGTAGATTTGATATTTGATTAATGAAAAGTGTAGTTAGTGAAGAATAAGTAAATTTAATATTTTGAGGTTTTCCGATATTTCTTTTGATAAGTTTTATGGAAGAAGTGGAAATGAATTATAAGGGGTATAGATAAGTGAAAAAATTATATGAAAAAATATCGAAATCCAAAAAGAAATTTAAAAGACTAGTTTAGTCATTTATACACTTAAAGGACTAACTTGGGAAAAAGTCCAAAACATAAGGATAACCATTGTAATTAAAAAAGTAAAAGGACTAACGTGGGAAAAAACACAGAACATAAGGATGACATTTGTAATTAAAAAAGTAAAATGACTTAGAGTGGGAAAATGAAAACCGGATGAAAAATGTAATTCATCCAAAACTTTATTTCTTTTTTCATATATGATGATAATCAATTAATTTTGGACAAGTAGATAGAAAAACTGGAGTACATTGGGAATGTAGATAATATATACTCCCTCCGTCCTAAATTGTTTGTCTACCTTTCTATTTATATTTGTTCCAAAATTATTGCTCAATTCTAAAATCAACCTATCAAAATACTTGAAAATTGTAAAGTTGAAATTCTATTGACAGTCAACAGTAATAAATGCACTTTTCTTAAACTGTGTGTTTCTTGTTTGATGACAAACATTTTGATACGGAGGGAGTACAACATAAATAAGGATTCAGAACGTGGCCAAAGTGCAAATAGTATATTTAAAAGATTATATGCAATTGAAAACATCGTCTAGCTTTTCTATATAAAGCCTCACTATACGTAATAGTATTATTATTTGAGTCGTGATTCGTAAACTACTAGTTAATTTTACGATATTATACTTTATATGATTATAAAGCATAGTTAATGGTGTACAAAGAATTATTGATGCATATGAATTATTTCTCATGTTATAAGTATTCAAGTGTAGCAATAAATCACGGTATAGATTGTTAACGGTTACTCCCAAATAAGTATTCACAAAATTATTTTTTGTTGTCCCAAATAAGTATCCATAAAACTATTTTTTGTTGTTCCAAATAAGTGTTCATATTCATATTTCAACTGATTGAAAAAGATTTTAGTGGATATATATATTATTTGGTTGATTTAAAGTAACGAAAAATTCTAAAATTACATGAAAAGTTAAAATATATACTAGTATTTTAATTAGGACGGATGGATGACGTTGGAAATGCGTGGCAAGGGTCTTCCATAATGGACTAGATAAAGGGACCACGCGTGGAGCACGTGATCTGTTTAAATCCAAGCAATACAGTCCCCCACCATTTTAAGGTCGAATAGTGGGGTCAACATTCTTAATTTTATCGGAGTTTGTTGTTCCTTTTTATAAATAGAACAATAAAACAATACTTACTCCGTCATGAGCTGTGTTTGACAGAATTAGATGAAGTTGAACAGTTGAAACTGAAGTTGGAGCTTTTATTTAGGGTCGTAGGTAAATATTTTAATTTTTATAAGTGTATAGTGAAGGTAAATTAATTGACCTGGAGCTTATGAATGTAGAAAGACATAAATGTACATGAAACCAGTGTTTTAAGACCCGATTCGACCGGTCCGATCGGATCGCATTTTTAGATATTTCCGGGCAAAAAAATCCGGATTTTTCAATTTGTTGACTAATCAATGACCCGGTTGACCCGGCCGGTCGGACCGGGTTGGACCGGGACCGGACCGATCCATTGACCCGGTTTCATGTTTTTTTTATACAATTTCTATGTACATTTAATTATTTATAATCATGGAATATTAACTGATTGTGTATTTCAAGAATAATGAGGGTAATGCGGGAATTTTTGACTGATGTGTTATCATCATTTATTACTCTATAGATTATATAATTATTATATTGATGTGTATTCTAATAATAACAAGTGAATTGATGTGTCATCACTCTTTATTACTCTATGAATTATAATTATTATACATGATATAATTAATAATTATAATTATAACTATAAAAAATTAAAAAAAATCACTAAATACTACTACTGTATACTATTATTAACTCCGGTCCGACCTTCCGGCCCAACCGGTTCGACCAGAAATTAACACTTTTCCGGGTCGACTAAAAACCCGGGTTTTAAAACATTGCATGAAACCAAGGTTGTTGGGATCGAGATTCTAAGTTTGATCATTTTTCCTTTGCAAAATTTTGATCGGGATCGTAAGTGTGACACCCGCTAAATTAGGACTAGTAATTAGTGCCTAATCAATTGTTAATACATGTAATTAGTTCCGTGTTAGGCTAATTAATGTATCGGAATATATATTGATGAATATATACAAGTATGCGATTTGATTAAATCATACAAGTTTCAAATCGAATGCAATTCGATTCAATTAATACGGTCGTTGGTGAACAATTTTATTAAATAATGTGACATTATTTAATAACTCTATTTTATCAAAAATATTATTTAGATAATATTTCAACTCAAATTCGTATCGTACAAACAAGGACTACGCGATTAAAATATTAAAAGTGCAACAATCGAAACAAGAATAAGTTATATTGTATAACTCAATTATTAAGTATTTGGTAAAATACTTCAACAAAAATATGGATTAACTCTTTGTATTTTAAAACGTATATTTAACCGTATAAAATAGTTAAATTAACGTTTAAACAATCGGGAAACGAACACCGCACGGAGCGCATACACGGGGAACAAAATTTGGGACACACCCACAAGGGGTGGGCCCCACTAGACACGGCCCAAGGGAGGGGACATCACCCCCCCTCACCTTCTTCCCTTCTCATTTCATCACTCTCTCTCTTTCTTCTACCTTTTCTTTTCTCTCAACAACCCACACACCTCCACCACCTTAAATCATCAAATAACACCACCAAACAACATCAAATCATCTAGCTCATTTGGAGAAAAAGATTCACCACGTCACGATCTACATTTCTACCTTTCCGAATTTCTCTCGCGTAAACTTGTAAAATTCCCGACAATTCTCGAAAACCCTTAGATTTCATTATTTTTACTTGAAAGTGGTTTAGATAATCTTTTAATGTCCAAATATGGGTTGGGTAAAAGTTTCAAGTCAAACGAAAATCGAAAAACACGTTTTCGGCTCAAAATCCGGCCAACAGCCCGTTATGTCGCAGAGGCTCCAGGCCACCTGCGACACAAGCTCTTATGTCGCCAAATCCTGTTCTATGTCGCATATAGCGACACAAGCCTCTATGTCGCACCACATCACGGATGTCGCATATAGTGACACAAATGTCTATGTCGCAATACTTTCGGATGTCGCATATAGCGACACAAAACACTATGTCGCATAATTCATTCCCGTCGCACATAGCGACACAAAGACCTATGTCGCAGTCATGACTTGCGACACAACAGCCTATGTCGCACTTGGTGTCACGTCCAGTGTCGCACCCAGTGTCGCACAAATCCGAACCTTAAAAACATGGATTTTTACTAAGTGTCAAACTTGCGTAACTTCAAACACTTATACGATACGACTTTATAAACACATCGGGATACATTCTTGAACATGAACACTCGAAACCATAATAATAATGAGATTATTATTACAAAAAATTCACCAACGGGCCGTACACGTTTTCAAACCATAATCCAATCAACCAAGTCGTAGTAACTTGGACAAGTTAAACAACCAAATCGTAGTAATTTGGACAATTTAATCAACCAAATCATAGTAATTTGGACATTCTAGTTGGACGAACAACTGCAAAGGTAGTCTTTCGAGATACCTACTCATGTTTATAACCATCGCATGTCTTGGACACCCCTAGGTTACAAGTCTTCGGACATCAATTCACAGCTAATCAATTCAAGTTTATTTCGATAAACACTCAAGGCTCAGGTGAGTCTCATAGCCCCTATTTTATGGTTTTTCATCAGGGGTGTGATTACATTGCTCGTTTTGTTTTACAATATGAACGCAAGTACAATACAAATCAAATACTACATGAGTTGTTTTCAACTAATCAATTAAAGCCCTCCACAAGCATAGTTTGGTAATACATCTATAGCGTGAATGTTAGTATATGATATCATATAGGATTGACAATCCTCGTCCGAGTTAGCACGCACTAACTGGTCAAACAGACGTATTTGCATTTGGGAAGACGAGTGTAGATTAGGCACTCGTAGGAGGCACCTCCGTTGGGTTTCCTTAATTGGACCTGACATTCAAGTTAAGCTCAGACTATGTGCTCATGGCTGTATAACTTTTATCTTGCTTAATTGTATTTTAAATTCAATTAAATCTTGCGGTTCATACAAATATGTGTTGACATACAAACCTGTGAGCTCACCAGTGTTTCGCTGACCAATTTTAGCATGTATCACAGGTACACAGTAGTAGGTTGGCTGCCAAATCAGGAATCATTAGCTCGATTCTGCATTCACACAATCAGAGGTTTAATTGCATTATTATATTTTGTATAGATTAATTATGTAATGTAAATCTCAATTCAAGAACTGAGCTTATGTACACTATATTTTGGTGTAAACTTTTGTTTAATCAATGAAATTGTAAAACGACGCATATAGTGGTCGTTCATTTTATCTTTGTGCTTGTGATTATTGATTAGTCGCGCCCCGACCCGATTCGCTTCCGCAACCTGAATTTGGGGGTGCGACAGATTGGTATCGGAGCCTAAGGTTATAGTGAACTGGTTTGCATTTAGTGGGCCTAGACTATGACCGTTAGGCAGTATTCCTTATTAAGTATGATTAGGTTCAGTGACTACATTGTATTGGTTTAATTCAACATAGTCTGATCAACTATGTACAATTAATAGAATATGATGTCAGATCTGAAAGGAGTCATGACTCAACATGATACACTAGTTGACTCTGACCTCGAGAGAACCGGGACTCAAACATGTCTGTGTTAGACACTTTAGGCTATTATGTGATATATATATATATATATATATATATACATATATATACACATAGATAGGCCTCGCTCTTGCTTAATATCTTAGGCTATATTATATATGTATTATATGGAGATAGGCCTCATTCTTTCTAACGCTTTGTCTCAGAATAGCAAACACACCACCCAATTCGTCACACTCTCATCCGTATGGATCGCGAAACCCAAGGGTGGCTAGGAGGAACACCAGGTTGCCTCGAGCTGACCCATACCCCACTCACTTCGCTTTGTCGAACTTAGCCACTAGGCTACATCGTCATGAGCAATGACTTAATACTATGGATATCGAACTCCAAGAAACCAACGAAAACTGAAGACTCACATCACTCGAACGTATCAATCAAGTCTCCGAAGATCACGAAAATACCATCAACAACATGGACACCCTTGACAACTAAGTGATTGGCAACCAAAACGAAATCTCCGTCCTACAATCAAGGCTGAATCAGTGCGAGACACATCTATGGGAAACCGAGGATGCTGATATCGCGTAAAAAGTCATGTTTTTACTACCGATATCTCTCTCATTCTGGAACGATTCTTGGCATTTTAAACTCAAAACCAATACAAATCAGTGATATTATGCCAAGATGGTAAAAACAAGGTTGCACGATAAAAATCAAGCAAAACGGGTGAAAAACGAAGATTCCACACACGTTTGAAGATTCAAGGCATCAAAATGAGATTTCGAGACAAAAGTGCCCATCACCAACATCCATCTCACCCAAGATGTTCGTTTTCAAATTACGAATCCAACAGAAGAAGAATCAACAAAAACGGATAAAGAATGAAGATTCTACGCCCGCCGGAAGATCCAAATGATTCGTACGCAACATCTGGAGATAAGAGACATATTTTTGGGATATCTTTACATCAAATTCTTCATTTCTGAATTACGAATCCAACACAAAAAGAATCGACGGAAACAGACGCATAACGATGACGATACGCGCGAATTAAGCAACGCAACGAAAGACGACGGACCGGGACGGGTGGCAGCCGGCCGCCGCCGGCCAGCAGCCAGGCTGCGCTGGCCTCCACCCTCCCGTCTTTTTTGCACTTTTTCTTCCTTGCTCGTACCTGGTGCACCACCTTTCGCTACTTTTTCGTACCTGGTGCACCACCTTTCGCTACTTTTGCTAATGTGAGCCTAGGGGTGCTAATGTGAGCCATATATTGCCTATAAATAGCAGCCCCTAAGTCTCATTTTAACACACACTCAAGAATACACTTTTACATTCTAATACTTCCACACACTCCTTTTCCATTTCCACTTTCTCTCTCTAGAATTTCTCTTATAGTCTAGGATTATTGTAATTAATCTTTGGATTAGTATAGAGGCTAGAACGAACGTTAGGAGGTTTGAAGATTTATCTTTGTACGTGTAAACGATTTGTCAATCATAATAATACGTTGCTGCGCATTTAATTCCGGGTGATATCTAAACCTTTATCATACTTATTTTATTCCATATTTTATATATGTGTTATTGCTTGGTATGTGATATATTTATTGCCATGAATTGCGAGTAGTTTATTATTGTGGTTGTTGATGATGTAGATAATTATAAGTAAGGATGACATTATATAATTAATGCACGACAATCGTAAAGAGATATGACGGCCCCTATTCGACTGTGTACCCGATATAGTACTGGAAACGCTTTAAGGCGGAGTACAAATGTATGGAAGTCGGTAAACGACCGAAGGTAGTTATATCTCTGGAATCAGCTCTGGTTTAATAGTTGGAATCCCGAATGGGTAATACAACTTCACAACTAACTGGTGTATCCTACGAAAGTTAAAACACTATAAAATGATGTTCGTAAAATACGTTCAGATAAAGTAGGAATTAGTAACCTTTGTAGCGTCAAGACTTTATGAATTCAAGTTTAATTTATGGATTACCCTTTCTGGTTATCCACGTGACTGCAACCTAGTAATTAGGACATGATCAACCTTAATTATGGTAAGTAGTTATATGTGCCCATGACATGCAATAAGTAAGATACATTGAAACCACTCGTTGTATATATTAGGTTTACATTTCTGCACTGCTTTACATTTAGTTAGATAGAGTGTCACTTTTACTGTCAATTACTCTCGACCGCATGTTGATATGAGAGCCCGTGGAACTACTACGTAAAGTACACTGTCTATCATTGAAAGGCATGGTCAGCATATGAAACACGTTTTAATAAACTGCGAATAATCCGGGGATGTATAACTGTTTGAAAAGGAGAGATTTGAATCATAAGTCGAAGTAACTAGAGCTTAAATGAATGATAACAGGACTTCGGAATTAGATCAAAGTCGTAATGACCTAGAATCCTTAAAACACCAAGTCTTATAAAATCGGCAGTCCAAACATACAAAGTTATTAATCTGCATGCTAATAGAACAGTAAACTATTTTAGGAGTTAAGAACGGTCGGACCTATGAGACGATACGCTACTGATTCATGAACCTTGGTGTAAAACCAAGATAGGTTGCTTATCTTTCAACTAGATAAGTATTAGAAGTTTGCGTATTGCTCCAATCAGAATCATGATAACCTAGTTCCTAGTGACATGCCAATGGAAAATTGAGTTGGTAGGGTTCTAGAGTTTACGCCTAGTAGTTTGGTTGCCACATTAGTATCATCCCTATTTATTCTGTCATCCCGAAATATTAATTATCGAAATCTCAACAATCACATATTTATCTTTATCTGCTTTCCTGTACTTTAATTTCCTGCATTTTAATTACTTGTCTTTAACCCCCAAACCTACCTACTTTATTCCATCCTAGATACTTTACTACCGAGAGTGCCAACTTTAATTTACCCACACGTTTGGATTCATAAAACGATCTTAGGTTATACTTACCGCTTACTAACCAGAGTAGGTAATACATATAATTTAAGCCCCGCTAATTATAAATTTTAAAACCCCTGATGGCGCCCGATTAAGTTGCAATCAACGACACCGACGCTTTCGGGTGCCATCAGACGCCCTCCAAATGGTTAGCAGACTCGCAGAATCTGTGGACCATCTCACCGCACTACTACCGCAACTTAATCTACGTCAGGATTAGCTTAGGCTGAATCCGTACTTTATTATGTTTTCGTAGGACTTATGTAATTTGATCGGATGTAATAATTCCTGGCACTTTTGTAAAACTTCTAAGTTTGTGACTTTTGAAACTCCGACCTGTAAATTGTCTGTAATCATTCGACTTTGTATTATGAATTTACAATTTCTCCCGTTATTTCTACATGGTGATTTTTACCCTGTGATGTTGTATATTATCACTTTTATATATATATACATCTATCGTACTTATCATTCTAGTACCACCTCTCATGTACCTTTTGTTTCTCTCTTGAAGAATCATGCCGTCAAAGAGAAAAAGTTACAATGATGCCGAATTTGCTGCTGTCGTATCTCGAGCAGTATCCGATGCTTTGGCTGCTCAGGATTCACCTCAAAACTCTCGAAGCAATGACGAAACCCCAGTCAATACCTCTGTTATCAAACCTTGCTCTTACAAGGATTTTCTTAGCTGCAAACCGCTCTACTTCAAAGGCACGGAAGGTGCTATTGGCCTAATAAGGTGGATTGAACCTATGGAATCCGTCTTCAACCTCTATAACCGTACGGAGGGTAACAAAGTCAAGTTTGCTGCCTACACCTTTCAGGAAGGTGCACTTACGTGGTGGAACACCCACGCAAACTCTGTGGGCATCGAGATAGCAAACCAGCTTCCTTGGGCTGAACTGAAGAAAAAGCTTAGGGAAAAATACTGTCCCGAAGAAGAACTGCAACATCTGGAGGAAGAATTCTAGCACTTGACAGTGCAGGGGACTGACATTGTTGGATATACCACCAACAGCAATTCGCCTTATTATGCCCGGGTTTAGTTGACCCGGAGGAGAAATGCATCAAGAGATACATCCGCGGCCTCCCTGAGAATATTCAGGGGAACGTCACCTCATCCAAACCAACCACCGTTGAAAGTGAAATCCGGTTGGCACATGAACTCATGGCCATGGTTGTCAGCCGTGAGACATCCAACACATTCTCCTCCAACAACAACAAACGCAAATCATCCGAACCCCACAACAACCAGAAAAAGAAATCCAATGCCATCCAAGTTTATAACACAAATTCTGAACCCAAGCGTGGATACACTGGGGACAGGCCATACTGCTCCGAGTGTAACTACCACCATGACGGTCCATGCAGTACTCTCTGCAACAACTTCAGGAGGTACGGGCACCTGACCCGAGATTGCCGAGCCCCCAAATCCAACAACAACACCTCTCACAACAATGCCAGACAACCCAAATCTTACTTTGGGTGTGGAGAAGCGGGACATTTCAGAAATGAATGTCCTAAAAACAAGAACAAGGGCAACAACAACAACAACGCAAGGGGAAGAGCGTTCGTACTCAACTCCGGGGATGCCCGTCAGGACCCGAATGTGATCACGGGTATGTTCCTCCTCAACAACTTATCTGCTTCTATTCTGTTTGATACTGGTGCCGATAGAAGCTTTATTTCTGATGAGTTTTGCCCCTTACTTGATATCGCACCTATTGCTTTAGATGTTAAGTACACCGTAGAACTTGCAAATGGTAGACTCATAGAAACCGATAGTGTGATACCTAACTGCACCTTAAACTTAGCCGACGAAACCTTCTCAATCGACCTTATGCCTGTTGAAATCGGAAGTTTCGATGTCATTGTTGGTATGGACTGGTTGTCCAAGCATCGCTCCGAAATCATTTGTTACGATAAAATCGTTCGTATTCCTCTCGCTGTCGGTAGAACCTTGGTCATACAGGGGGAGAATGGTGGGATGAGACTCAATATCATATCCTGTTTGAAAACCCGAAAATTTCTGAGAAAGGGTTATCCAGCAATCCTTGCGCATATCATGGTGAAAAAGTCGGAGGAGAAGCGACTTGATGATGTTCCCATCGTTCGAGACTTTCCAGAAGTCTTTCCCGAAGAACTACCTGGTCTAGCACCACCAAAACAGGTTGAGTTCTCAATCGACCTTGTGCTAGGTGCCACACCTGTGGCCCGAGCACCATACCGCTTAGCCCCATCTGAACTTCAGGAGTTGTCCAACCAATTACAGGAACTCCTAGAAAGAGGATTCATTAGGCCAAGTTCTTCACCTTGGGGAGCTCCGGTTTTATTTGTAAAAAAGAAAGACGGTTCATTCAGAATGTGTATCGACTACCGAGAGTTTAACAAGTTGACCGTCAAGAATCAATATTGTTGATGCATTTTGGTGTGTCTATCAGTTGGTCTAGTTAGAGTTTGTAATTGTTTTTGTGTTTCCTGACTCCTGTGACGTTGTATGTAATGTCGCAGGTGCGACGTCAGGTTTTGGGTTTGTGACATTGTTGTTGCCGCATGGGCTTGGGCCTGCGACATTGTGTT
Organism: Pseudognaphalium luteoalbum; assembly: GCA_963422505.1. Lineage (NCBI taxonomy): Eukaryota > Viridiplantae > Streptophyta > Magnoliopsida > Asterales > Asteraceae > Pseudognaphalium > Pseudognaphalium luteoalbum. The sequence continues at coordinate 77,702,498 of OY730196.1, forward strand.
TAATGTCGCAGGAACTAGCAGTTTTGTATAAATACGTTTTACGTATTCAGTTTTAGGGTTGATGAAAAACCCTAAATGCAATTTGTCGAAATCCTCTGTAAACTGATCGATTATAATCAATAATATAACGTTAGGTTTGATTCATATTGCATTTGATTATTCGTTTAGTTGTGTTCTTTATCTAATTGTTGATTCCGCAAACAATTGGATTGACTCGTTCCGTTGAATTCCACGTCCAAGGGACTTACAATTGGTATCAGAGCAGAAAAAACTCATTTTTGGAGTATCGGATCGAGTTTGGATTGATAAAGGTAGTGTTCATATTGTTTATTGTGAATATTACGTTTGTTATTTGTGTTTACAGGTGTTCGATCATGTTTACTGGGATTTTCTGAAGGTTTTCGTCTTTTGTGGTTCGTGGAAATCGATTAGGGTTTAAAATTTTCGATTTTAGGGTTTTTGGCCGCAGCTGTTTGCGACTTTGCGACATCAGCTGCGACATCATCTGCGACGTCGCCTGCGACATCATTATTTTTGACCTAATTTGGTTTTTGCGACATTCTGTTGCGACATAGTTAGCAACGTCGTTATTTTGATCTTAATTGATCTTTGCGACATCGTGTTGTGACATCTCGTTGCGACATCGTGTGAATTTGCGACAACAGTTGCGACATTAGACTCTACGTCACAATTTTTGATTCTTAATTGAATCCTTAGCCTTCTGCGACATTAATCGCTACGTCGCATAGATCTTGTGCGACATTACATCTATTGTCACAAGTTTCAGACTGTGATTTAATTTAAAGATTATAAATGGCCGCTGATAAGGAAGATATTAGAGGGATTAGGGAGATGATCAAACAGGGAAATGATATAGGTTCTAGCAATAAACCTCCATTGTTCACTGTAGATATGGACTATGCTACTGGAGAGACAGATTTGAACAGTTTGTAGACTTTCATTGTCCAGAACTTTGGGGGTCCACTAAAACAACGATATGTGGCTCCGGTTGCTGAAGGAAACTATCGTGGAATTCCTACAGCAAAAACATACAATGCCATGACACCTCAAGAGAGAAAGGAACTGGAAATAGAAAGGAAGGCACACTCCGCTATCTACATGTGTTTAACAAAGGATGTTATGAGACTCTTTAAAACTCATGACATAACTTATGATTTGTGGAAGGCAATTGAAACGAGGTGCGGGGGCAATGAAAAGTACAAGGAGGCTAAGTTGGAATTAATCAAGAAGCAGTATGATCTATTTGACATCTTTCCTAATGAGACTACTTCTGGATTATTCACCCGATACTCACAATTGGTTAGTGAGTTAATTGAAGGAGGATACAATCTCACTGCACTTGAGATAAACAAGAAACTATTGAATGTGTTGCCAAGTGCCTGGGATGTGGAGGTCCAATTCTTGAAGGAAAATCAAGAATTAGCTAGGATGACTTTGGACCAATTGATAGGTGTTCTTCAAGCTCATGCTATGGAATTGAAGAAGAAAGAATGTAAGTCAAGTGAATTTGTACAAAATCCCACACTATATGGAGGACAAGTCAATTCTGGCAAGAGTTATGGTTGAATGGCATTCATGATAGATACCAGTTCATCATCTTATTCAACTGGGGCTCAACATGCAGCCTATGTTTCTGGTACATCTCAAGGATCACAACAGCAGGTTCCAGTCTCACCAGCTATACAAGAGCAAGCTGCCATTTATACAGCTTTTCTAAGCCCTTACAAAGATTTGGTTACTCAACCAAACACCACGTTGGAAATGACAAAAGAGGATTATAGTCAGCTGGACGACGATGATCTAGAGCAAATGGATTTAAACTGGAACATTTCTATGATCTCAAGGAGGGTTCAAAAGTTCCTGCAGAGGACGGGACGCAAGAGCTTGGAAGGAAATGGGAAAACGGGATTTGGTTTTGATAAAAGCAAGGACCGATGTTATAACTGTCAGAATTTGGGTCATTTCGCTAGGGAATGCGAGAAACCCAAGATGCCACCATCGGGTCTTACTAAGCCTGATCCTCCAAAGGAGAATGAGAAAGAAGAAGTCAAGTCGTTGGCTGCGGACAATGCTTTGGTCATTTTTGAGCCAACTGCTTCAGACTGGAGTGTTCAGGCTGCACAATTTCAACAGTGTCTGATGGCTCACATCACACCTGAGGTACAAAATGAACCAATTGAGCCTTTTAATTGTGTTACTTGTATTCAATTGACTGAATCTCTTGAGGTCTATCAAAAGGACAATTTAGACTTGCGGGAAAAGGTTGTTAAACTTACAGAATCTAACAAGTTTTTGCAAGAATATGAAAAACTTTATGAAAAACTTTATGAAAAACATATTGAGGCTCACAAGTTAGACACTCAAACTTATAAAGCAAAGGTCTTTAGTCAACAAGATGCAATTAAAAGTTATCTTACTGAAATTGAACTGTTGAATGAAGAACTATCTGATTTAAAAAGTGAGTTCGATAATCATAAAAGCAAAATCTTAGGTTTTTCATCCGCAACGTTTGTCTTTAATGAAATCGTTAACAAGCAAGGGACAGGCGGTAAAAAGAAGGAAGGACTTGGTTATAACCAAGTACCACCACCTTCTCATGCCGAATATTGTCCTGCGCCTGTTAAGGAAGGTCTTGAAGAAATTCCAGTTGATTATACAAAGCTTTATGGTATTAAAGCTAAAGAAGCTAAACAAAACAAACTGACAAAGGAGAAAACCAAAAGGCCAGAGTATCCCTTGTCTCAGTTTGTTAAGCCTAAATGTGAATCTCCAGTTAGTATTGAGGAGATTGTTGAGATTGAGGACATTACTGATCAGGAGTATCCTGAATTCAAGAAGGTTGAAGTTAAACCTGAAAAAGTGGCTTTAAAAGATGAACCTGCAATTAAGGTTCAAACTAAAAAGGGAAAAGACAAGGTTTTAAATGCGAAACCACAAACTTTAAAGTCACCTGTAAAGATTTATCAACATAAAGTTATAAACGAAAAAGTTTCTTGTGATAAACCTTCCACTTCAACCTCTCAACCAAAACAAGCATTTCTAAGACGTGTACGCAATGTTCATGTTCTAGAAATGTTTCCCCACATCTTGTGTTAAGTCCTCAGCCTCAACCATTTGTTGAGACTCGTTCTTGTTTCTACTGCAAGAGACAAGGACACTTGATTCGTGAATGTCCCAAACTTTCTCATCGGCGCTATGGGAGAGAGATGCCTAGGACATCAGTTTATAGAAATTCTTTTTCAAAACCTCCACCTAGGCATTATTCAAACTCTCCCAAGCCTGCTGAGAAGCCGAGTAATGTTGGGCAAAATTCTTTGCCAAAGCCAAAGCCCGGCATTACTCCTAAGCCAAATTCCGAACCATCTAAAGTTTGGAAAAGAAAAGAGTCTACCGTGGACTCTAATGTCGTCAACAATAACACATTGTATACAAATTCTGATTTGTTTAAAAATAAATTCTATCTGATGTGCTTATTATTGATGACTCCGGTAGACCTAAGTCTGTAAAGGCTTGGGACGCCGTTTCTCACTAATCTCCTTATTTTTGTGTGTTGCAGCAGTCTGAACGAGTAAAAGATAGTGAATGGTTTATGGATAGCGGCTGCTCGCAACACATGACTGGCGATGTGTCTCTACTTGTGGATATTAAACCATACGCAGGAGGACATGTGGCCTTTGCAGGAGATACGGGAGGAACGATTTCTGGTAGAGAAACGCTAACAAATGGGAAAGTTAGCTTTGAGAACGTAAATTATGTGGCAGAACTACAACACAACTTGCTGAGCGTTTCACAAGTATGTGATAAAGATTATACCACGTCATTTACAAAGACTGAATGTGTGATACTGAAGCCAGGGTATGTCATTCCTGAGGAATGGGTGTTAATGCGTGCACCTAGAAGAAATGACACCTATGTGATGAATATGAGAACTGTGGAGACTACAAGCGAATTTACTTGTCTACTCTCAAAGGCTTCTGAAAAGGAATCACTCCTTTGGCACAGACGGATGTGACATATTCATTTCCGTAAAATGAATTTTCTGACATATTCTACTCTCAAAGGCTTCTGAAGGGGAGTTCCAAAACAGTCCTTTGCTTTGAAGGATGACTGTATTTCTTACCACAAGGGCAAATTCCATAAGAAGTCCCATAAGTCTAAGGTTGTGAATTCCATTGCTGCTCTGTTGGAACTATTACATATGGATCTTTTTGGTCCGGTTTCTACGAAGAGCATTGGTGGTCGGTCTTACTGTTTGGTAGTTATTGATGACTACTCAAGGTTTTCGTGGGTTTATTATCTTGCTACAAAGGATGAGACAGCGGGAATTCTGGTTTACTTGTTGGATAAGTTGGCAAGTTTGTGCAACTTAAAGGTGAAGAGACTGCGAAGTGATAATGGAACCGAGTTCAAGAATTCAACTATCGAGTTATTCTGTGCTTCAAGAGGTATTGATCATCAATTCAGTGCTCCAAGAACTCCTCAACAGAATGGAGTTGCAGAACGAAAGAATAGAACTATTATCGAGACAGCTCGAACTATGCTAGCGGATTCAAAGCTGCCTATCATTTTCTGGGCTGAGGCAGTTAATACTGCCTGTTATGTTCTGAATCGGGTGCTCTCGGTTAAGAAGAAGAACAAGACATGCTATGAGCTTTTCAATAACCGCAAGCCAAACCTGCAGTTTCTAGAGCCGTTTGGGTCCGGGGTACCCAATGTTGAGTCAATAGGACCAGAGTCTGTAACTCCAACCCCTGTAATTGAAAATGTTATTAATAAAAATGTTCACGTTTTGGATTATTTCAGTGTTGATGACATTCCAGGCCAGCCGAGACCATTAGCGGTAGATTATTCTTTTGCTGATTTGACATATATTCAGAGAATGGTTAGTCAAACTGGTACTGAAACGGAATCAGGATATGTGTTTGATATGGATGATGATGTGTCAGTTGAAGATGAGAAGTTAGATTCCGATGAAGTTTATGATGATGCACCATTCATTGAGACTGATTCTAGTGAAGATGAGGCAGAGCCTACTAAAGCTACTCATGGAGAATCAACATCAACTAATGCCGAGTCTGCTCAAGAATCTACTTCTGTACCACCAGCTCAAGAGGCACCAGCAACAACATCAGTAGTCCCAAAAACTGAATACTCTGTATCTGAAATGAAGAATGCTGAAGATAAGGCTGAAAGAAATAAGATATGGTGGCCTAAGAGAAGATCAGCTGAACCAGTACCGGTAATTTGTAAATCTTATAAGGTTCGTGGAGATTATACGGGAATAATCAAGAGCTGGAAAGTTTACAAGAGAATGTTTTTGTTTAAGAGAATGGACGACATACAGTACTTCAAGCTTCGGTTCAAACAATTAAGTACGTTGCCTAAAGGAGAGATCAATTGATTGGCTCAGTTAAATTTGATTAATCCTTTGAAAGATGATTATGCGGATTATATTCAGAGAACTCTGCGTCAAGAGGTTCGAAGCAAAAGGTATACCAAGATGAAACCTACACTCGGTACGCAGTATACTTTCAAGAAGAAGCTGGATCCAACGACAGGGCAGCCTATGGTCAAAGTTTATTATCCGCCGGCTGACTGTTTGACAGAGATTCCTTTGGAATCAGTTTCCTACAATTTTCTCAGCAGATTCGTTAAATGGGAGCTTGATCCACATACTAGTGAAGCGGTGATTACTTTTGTTCCAGATTCTGAACTGCGACTAGAATTCGAAGGTATTTGGAACTTGCTACAAGCAACGTTCAGAGTTTTTGATCCTATGAGTTTGATAAATCTACATGAAAAAGATTTAAGATGACTCTTCGACGATAGGATTCGGGTTAACAGAAATAATGAGTTCAACAGACAATTAGCCGATCAATTTCAGAATGTGGTAAAAGTTTGTGTGACTCATAGAATTCATGCAGGAGGAAAGTTTCCTGCAGGATGGGCTTAACTGAAGAAATTTGTGAAGACCAAGCTGAAGACACGGGGGAGTTTGTTGATGCATTTTGGTGTGTCTATCAGTTGGTCTAGTTAGAGTTTGTAATTGTTTTTGTGTTTCCTGACTCCTGCGACGTTGTATGTAATGTCGCAGGTGCGACGTCAGGTTTTGGGCTTGCGACATTGTTGTTGTCGCATGGGCCTGGGCCAGCGACATTGTGTTTAATGTCGCAGGAACCAACAGTTTTGTATAAATGCGTTTTACGTATTCAGTTTTTGGGTTGACGAAAAACCCTATGTAACACCCCCAAATTTAATGTTTTGCGGAAGCAAGATTTGGGTGTCACTAATCAATAACAAAGCACACAGATTAATAGTAAACGACTCTATATGCGTCGTTTTGACAAAATATATTAATATTAAAATGTTTACAATAATCATCCTACACATAGCTCGTGTTCGTAGTATGAAGAGATTTGAATACATAATTAGTTGTACAAAATCTAATAATGAAGTAAAATATCTTGAATGCTTGCATGAAGACTCGAGCTAATATGCACCCTGTTGGGCAGTCCAGTTCTACTGCTGTGTACCTGTGATACATGCTAAAATGGGTCAGCTAACGCTTGTGAGCTCACAGGTTTAGATATCAAATAAATTTAGTGTGAACCGCAAGATTTAATCGTTGATTTGCATCAAGCAATGATAATAGTTATGTATACAGCCATGAGCGCATAGTATGAGCTTAACTCGAGGGGTCGGGTCCCATATAGAGAATTCCGAGCGAGGTGCCTCCACGAGAGCCTAATCTACTCTCGTCTTCCCAAATATTAGTACGTCCGTTGCAGAGGTTAGCACGACTAACCCGGACGAGGTGGGTCAATCCTATATGGTACCATATACTAATATTCACGCTACTTTCGTATTACCAGACTATACTGACGGAGGACTTTGATTTGATTAGTTGAAAACAACTCATGTAGTATATTGAAATATGTACTCACGTTCACGTGTTAAAAACAGAGCAATGTATCACACCCCTAGTAAAACAGTAAAAAGAGGGGCCATAAGACTCACCTGAGCTTAAAGAGTTTATCTTAATAAACTTAGATTGATTAGCCAAGAATCGAAGTCCAACGACTTGTAACCTGAGGGTGTCCATGACACACGATGGTTATGACATGATTGAGTATCTCAAAGATCACCCTTGTAGTTGTTTGTTCAACTAGAATGTCCAAATTTCCATGATTTGGTTGTTTGTTTAAGTGTTTGAAAATGTGTACGGCCCGTTGGTGATTGTTTGTAATAATAATCCCACATTATTATTTTGATGATTTTGAAGTGTTATACTTAAAAGTAAGTTCCAATGTGTTTTAGAAGTTGTGTCGCATTCGTGTTTGATGTTATACAAGTTTAACACTTTATGTGAAAGTTTAGATGTAACACCGTTACTCGTGAACCTAGGGTAAGGGCGTAGCCCATTAATGACGGGGGTCCGGGGGCAGCGCCCCTGGTAGCGGGGTCCAAGGGGCGGCAGCCCCTGGCGGGGTCCAAGGGGCAGAGCCCCTGGCTGGGGTGGAGCTTGGAAAATTTTTATTTCTACTATATCGTTATAGGGAAAAACGCATCTAAGATTTGAATTTGGGTAAAATCAAGTGATAAAATTTCAGGTCTCGACCCTTAGTGAAAATCTGGGTTCTGTTTCATGCGACACTTATAGCGTCACTAGAAGGCTTAGGCGTCACTTTGGAAGTGATGCATGAAAAGGCAGAATCTGAGTGAGGGCGTCACTAACGGAAGTGACGCATACTGAGGCGTCTCTAAGGTAGCTTGGGCGACACTTAGGAAGTGTCGCATAAAATTGGAAATTCTGAGTTTAGGGCGTCACTTAGGTAAGTGACGTATAAGGTGGCGTCACTCCATTAGTGTCGGGTATGAGTGTCAGGTAAGGCTTCTAGGCGTCACTAAACAAGTGACGGAGGTAAGTGTCAGGAAAAAGGGGTTTTATGCGTCACTTATGCAAGTGACGCATGATTAGGGCTTTTAGCGACACTCAATGCGTCATTTAAGTGACGCATGAAGTGACGCTATGCTGCACCTTCGTTGCGACACTTAGGGCTGTCAACGAATTTTTGAGCCAAAAACGAGTTTTCGGGTTTCCGTTTTGTCTGATTCTTTTACCCAACCCTTATAAGGACATTCTAAGCTTAAAGAAATAACTAAAACTTAAAAACACTTAAAATCTAGAGGTTTCGAGTTTTCGTCGGAAACTTACAAGTTAACGAATCAAGATTCCGAAAAGGTAGGAGTGTAGATCGTGACGCGGTGGTTCTTTTCTTCCAAACGAGCTCAACGATTTAATGAAGCTTGGTGGTGTGTTTTCATGATTTTTGGTGTAGGTGGTGTGGATGGTTTTTGAGAGGAAAAATGGGAGGGAGAGAGGAATAAAATGAAAAGAAAATGGGAAGTGAGGGGTGGGGCTTTTTGGGGCAGATTTTGGGGAGAGGAGGGGGAGAGTTTCTCCCAACTTTTTAATCCCCGTGGTTGCGCTCCGTCCGGTGTTCATTTCCCCGATCGTTTGAAACGTTAATTAATTATCTTGTACATTTAAATATACGTTTTCAAATACGAACAATTATGAAATATTACTTTATTTAATAAAAACATTCACCAACGTCCGTGTTGAAATACATTCGATTTGGAACTCGTACGATTTAATCAAATCGCATAATTGTATATATTCATCAATATATATTCTGATACATTAATTAGCCTAACACAAAACTAATTACATGTATTAACAGTTAATTAGAAACTAATTACTAGTCCTAATTTAGCGGGTGTTACACCCTAAACGCAATTTGTCAAAATCCTCTGTAAACTGATCGATTATAATCAATAATATAACATTATGTTTGATTCATATTGCATTTGATTATTCGTTTAGTTGTGTTCTTTATCTAATTGTTGATTCCGCAAACAATTGGATTGACTCGTTCCGTTGAGATCCACGTCCAAGGGACTTACAAATATCCACTTCCTCGTATTGATGACCTGTTTGACCAACTACAAGGGTCGAGTTTTTATTCAAAGATCGATCTCCGATCAGGTTATCACCAACTACGTGTTCACGACTCTGATATTCTGAAAACTGTTTTTAGAACCATGTATGGGCATTACGAATTTCAAGTGATGCCATTCGGTCTAACCAACGCATCGGTTGTATTCATGTATCTTATGAATCGGGTGTGCAAGCCATATCTCGACAAGTTTGTCATTTTCTTCATTGACGACATTCTTACTTACTCGCACAACGAACAGGAACATGCGCAACACCTCAAAACCATCCTATAACTACTTAAGCACGAGGAGCTTTATGCCAAATTTTCTAAGTGTGAGTTCTGGATGCAAACTGTTCAATTCCTTGGACATGTCATTGATTGTCAAGGAATCCATGTCGATCCATCAAAAATCGAGGCTATCAAAGACTGGAAATCACCAACCACTCCGACCGAGGTACACCAATTCTTGGGATTGGCGGGTTATTACCGTCGGTTCATCGAAAATTTCTCGAAAATAGCCCAACCACTCACAACCTTGACTCAGAGAGATAAAAAGTTCGATTGGACTGATAAACAAGAGTCAGCATTCCAACTTCTGAAACAAAAGCTTTGCAGTGCTCTGATTCTATCCTTACCCGAAGGCACCGATGAGTTCGTGGTATACTGTGATGCTTCTCACCAAGGTCTTGGTTGCGTGTTGATGCAACGGGATAAAGTAATTGCTTACGCCTCGCGACAACTCAAAATTCATGAAAAGAACTACACCACCCACGATTTAGAGCTTGGAGCTGTTATTTTCGCTCTAGAAACCCTAATTACGTGTGTTTAGTTTTGTATTAGGCTAAATGCCGGAGAGGCCCGTCAAGATCCCAACGTTGTCACTGGTATGTTTCTCCTCAATGATCTAACCACTTCTGTATTATTCGATACCGGTGCTGATAAAAGTTTCATATCCGATAAATTCTGTCCACTACTAAACATCACACCCACTGCCTTAGATGCTAAGTTCACCATAGAATTAGCGAATGGCAAACTGATCGAAGCCAATAGTGTGATACCTAATTGCACTTTAAACCTCGCCAACGAACTATTCCCTATAGACCTCATCCCCGTGGAAATCGGAAGCTTCGATATCATCGTAGGCATGGACTGGTTGTCCAAACACCGTGCCGAAATCGTTTGTTTCGAGAAAATCGTACGTATACCTCTCACTACCGGTGGAACCTTGATCATACAGGGGGAGACTGGTAGGCGGAACCTGAATATCATATCCTGTATGAAAACTCAAAAGTACCTGAGGAAAGGGTACTCGGCAATTCTCGCACATGTAACCGAAAAGAAGTCGGCTGAAAAGCGACTTGAGGATGTGCCCATCGTCCGAGACTATCCAGAAGTCTTTCCCGAAGACTTGCCAGGCCTACCCCCGCCTAGACAAGTCGAATTCCAAATTGACCTTGTGCCCGGAGCTGCACCCGTGGCACGAGCCCCATACAGATTAGCCCCTTCTGAGTTGCAGGAGTTGTCCACTCAATTACAGGAACTCCTGGACAAGGGATTCATCCGACCGAGTTCTTCACCTTGGGGAGCTCCGGTCCTATTCGTTAAAAAGAAGGACGGATCCTTCAGAATGTGTATTGACTACCGCGAACTGAACAAACTTACCATCAAGAACCGATACCCACTTCCAAGAATTGATGACCTGTTTGACCAACTTCAAGGCTCGAGCTTCTACTCAAAAATCGACCTACGGTCGGGTTATCATCAACTTCGAGTCCGAGACTCTGACATCCCAAAAACAGCTTTCAGAACCCGCTATGGGCATTACGAATTTCAAGTGATGCCTTTTGGCTTAACCAACGCACCGGCTGTATTCATGGACCTCATGAATCGGGTGTGCAAACCCTATCTAGATAAGTTTGTCATCGTATTCATTGATGACATCTTGATCTACTCTCGCAACGAAACCGAACATGGCCAACACCTGAAAACCATCTTGGAATTACTCAGACACGAGGAGTTATACGCCAAATTCTCCAAGTGTGAGTTCTGGATGCGAACAGTACAATTCCTAGGGCATGTCGTTGATAGTCAAGGGATACGTGTTGATCCAGCCAAGATCGAGGCCATTAAGTGCTGGGAAGCACCAACCACACCAACTGAGATACGACAATTCTTAGGTCTCGCCGGATATTATCGACGATTCATTGAGAATTTCTCCAAGATAGCCTTACCTTTAACCTCACTGACTCAGAAAGACAAGAAATTCGATTGGACCGATAAGCAGGAGTCAGCCTTCCAACTTCTGAAACAGAAACTCTGCGGTGCACCAATCCTGTCCTTACCCGAAGGCACCGATGATTTCGTAGTTTACTGTGATGCCTCACGCCAGGGACTAGGTTGTGTGTTAATGCAACGTGAAAAAGTCATTGCTTACGCCTCTCGACAGCTCAAAATCCACGAAAAGAATTATACCACTCATGACCTTGAACTCGGAGCTGTCGTCTTTGCCCTCAAAATCTGGAGACATTACCTCTATGGCACTAAGTGCACCATCTTCACCGATCACAAAAGCCTCCAACACATATTTGATCAAAAGGATCTCAACATGAGGCAACGTCGCTGGGTCGAGTTGCTTACCGATTATGACTGCGAAATCAAATACCATCCTGGCAAAGCAAACGTTGTTGCTGATGCCCTCAGCCGAAAAGAACGTTCAAAACCCCTTCGTGTTCGAGCCCTTGGTTTAACCATTCACAATAATCTCACCACTCAAATCCACACCGCTCAACTTGAAGCACTGAAAAATGAGAACATCAAAAACGAGGCCTTGCGAGGCATGGATAAATAATTCGAAATCAAATCCAACGGAACCCGATACTTCTCCAACCGAATTTGGTTACCAAACTATGGGAACCTGCGAAATTTGGTGATGGATGAAGCTCACAAATCTCGATACTCTATACATCCTGGTTCTGACAAGATGTATCACGACATTAAACAACGGTATTGGTGGCCCAACATGAAAGCTGACATAGCCACCTATGTTAGCAGATGTTTAACCTGTTCCAAGGTTAAGGCCGAATACCAGAAACCTTCCGGATTGCTACAACAACCCGAGATACCTCAATGGAAATGGGAAACCATAACCATGGACTTCATTACGAAACTACCGAAAACACCGAGCGGTTGCGATACCATTTGGGTGATCGTCGATCGTCTCACGAAATCTGCCCATTTCCTAGCCATCAAAGAAAACGACAAGATGGAGCGTCTGGCTCGCATCTACCTCAAAGAGGTTGTGGCACGACATGGTATTCCCATTTCAATCATCTCAGATAGAGATAGCCGCTTCACCTCTCGATTCTGGCAAACACTTCAACGAGCCCTCGGTACTCGCCTCGATTTGAGTACTGCTTATCATCCGCAAACCGATGGTCAGAGTGAACGGACCATTCAAACCTTAGAAGACATGCTACGAGCTTGCGTAGTTGACTTTGGAAATACATGGGAAAACCACCTACCTTTGTGTGAATTTTCCTACAACAACAGTTATCACACCAGCATTGATGCTGCACCATTCGAGGCACTTTATGGGAGAAAGTGCCGATCACCCATTTGTTGGACCGAAATCGGCGAAAGCCAACTCATTGGTCCTGAAATCATCCATGAAACAACTGAGAAAATCGTGACTATTCAAAACCGGCTGAAAGCCGCACGTGATCGTCAGAAGAGCTATGCTGACGTGAGACGCAAACCACTCGAGTTCCAGGTTGGGGATCGAGTACTGTTAAAAGTATCACCTTGGAAGGGTGTTATTCGTTTTGGAAAATGCGGCAAACTAAACCCCAGGTACATCGGACCTTTTGAGATTCTTGAAAGAATTGGTCCGGTGGCATATCGACTGCAGCTACCACCACAACTTAGTGGCGTGCACAACACGTTCCACATTTCTAATCTAAAGAAATGTCTGTCTGATGAGACACTTGTAATTCCGCTCGATGAAATCCACATTGATGACAAACTCCATTTCATCGAGGAACCTATTGAAATCATGGACCGTGAGGTCAAACGCTTGAAACAGAGTCGTATTCCCATCGTTAAAGTCCGGTGGAATTCTAGGCGCGGTCCTGAATTCACTTGGGAACGGGAAGACCAAATGCGACTGAAACATCCACATCTATTCTTAGATACCTCACAGACCACAACAGCAAGCTAATTTCGGGACGAAATTCTCCTAACGGGGGGAGAATGTGACACCCGACGATTTAGGGTTACTGATTAACCCTCTAGAAACCCTAATTACGTGTGTTTAGTTTTGTATTAGGCTAAATGCTTGTAATTACTTGAAACTATTTGTATATTTATGTGAATATACACTTCCGTAATTGATTTATATTACGCTACGTAATTCGTTGTAATTACGCTCACGCAATTTGGTAAAATTGTGCAAAACAACCGGACGGAGTCCGACAGTATATACGACGTTGGTGAAAACTTTTCTATAAATAACTTAAATCTATTTTTAGAAGTTATTTATCATATATTATTATTTTAATATAATAATACCCGAGAAACCTAGACGTTTTGGTTAAAACGTCTCAAACGCAACGAAAACGCGCAGAACGCGCCCGACAATCGAACGAAATTCAAAATATATTTTTGAATCTTAAATAAAACTAATTAGTGAAAAGCTATTAGTTAATATATCGTGTCTTAAAACGATAACGAAAAACGTCCAAATAAAACATCACGCGATTTAAAATCCGTGCAACGAACGCGCAAATCGAGATCGATAAATTAACGAAACATTTTTATAAATGTTTTTCAAGTATTTTATAAGAATACTTCAAATGGTAACATTGAAACTTAAATCGTTACTTAAAAACGCATATTAAACGTTTAACACCAAACCGAACGAGTAAACGAACGTAAAACGCAACAAATTAAGCTAGAAGTGGAAAATGACCAAAATACCCCTGGTGGGCCCCCCTAGGCAGGCTCCCTCTCCCCAAAATGCTGCCCATTCCACTTCCCCTCTCCCCCATTCAAAATGCATGCAAGTATTACTTGCATACACTCCACCTCCCTTTTTCCATTTTCACACTCAACATTTCACACACTCCTTCTCTCAAAATTCCTCTCACTTTTCTCTCTCTCTTTGACTGAAAACTCAGTCTTCACACCACCACAAACAACCACCACAACCACCATTACCACCACCACTAAATCACCATCAACCACCATCATTTGCTAGGGTTTTTCAAGCTCAAGAACACAAGCATCATCATCTCATCTCATCTTCACCAAATCTTTGTAAGGATATCAACACTTTCTCTCTCTAAAACTGATTTCATATGATTTATTTACATGTTATAAAGTTCATCTAACACTAATATGTCCAAAATCTTGATCAAAATACGTTTTTATAACACCTATATGAACAGGTATGCATCTGTCCAGAAACTTTCTTCACTTACACGAATTTTATAAAATTCATACTTTCATGAAAATGGTCGTTTTTATAGGTTAAAATCAAGCTCAAGATGTTATCTTTCTAACACCGCAAACCTCATGCCTTTTTGAGCTCGTTTGTTATTTTTAATAATTTAAATGAAAACACATAGACTTTCTGGTACTGAAAGTCAGAAACTTGAACCATATGATTTTGACCATAACTTGAGTTCTACAAAGAATTAGAAGATGAATTTTTTTTTAAAAGTTGCGTATTGAAAAGATCTACAAAAAGTTCTTCTATGTCGCCTTCCAGAAACCTACGGATTTTCTTAGAAATATGAATCTATGCGACTGGCCTGCATGACATTGAAAACTGTGTATGGATTCATCCATAAATTTTATACCTAACAAGATGGACACCATAATTAATGGAAAAATTAAGTTAACCTCTAGACATATGGTAGAACAGCTGGTAAAAATCTTGGACTCTAACTCGGAATATAGCTAGTTAAGAAAAATAGAGAAAGTAAACCGACAAACCGAGAAACATGAACATGGACTGTTTTTAGACTTTTATAAAAACCGAGACTCTTGGTGAACTCCGGCATGAACCGACAACATATTTAGACCTTATAAACTGATATTGGGGTTGGGTGAAAGTTTCGGGTCAAACCAAGTCAGTTTGACCAAGTCAACAAAAGTGGCTTGTTTTCGAAAAACTTACTATATTTGGAAAGTGGTAACAAAAATGGGTTTGGTTGACTTAATTAGTAACTTGGACCAAAAACTAATTTTAGAAAGTTTCCCGAACGAAAACCGACACTTGAAAACACTTGGACTAAAATGTAATTTTCGAACAGACCCTTAGTGTCGCATGGTTGTGCGACACTACCCCTAGTGTCGCATAACAAACAGTGGGAACTACAAAATACACTAACAGTGGTAACTATGCGACACTACCTGCGACACTTGCCTAAGTGTCGCATAACAAACAGTGGCTAGCCTTGCGACACTAACAGTGGCTAGCCTTGCGACACTAACAGTGGCTACCTTGCGACACTCACTGCGACACTTACCCTAGTGTCGTATGACCTGCGACACTGACACTAGTGTCGCAAAAGACAGAATGTTTTAAATTGTTTTCACTAAGTATTGAACATAAGTAACAACTTATAACCTCACATAATACATAATGTGACAAAGCATATGATGACACAAACTTGATAATAATGTCTTAAAGAATTATTATTACAAACTTTCACCAACGGGTCGTACACGTTTTTGATAAACGAACTTGAACTACTATTTGGACATACTAGTTGATGAACTAGCTTTAGGTGGACATAAAACCCCCACCTACCTGATTGGCTTAAGTGGACATTAACCCCCACTTATACAATCGCTATAGATGGTCTTTTGAGACATCTACTTATACAACCTCATACGTCTAGGGCGTTAGGAGGTTGCACACGGGAACGAGAACACCCGCTAATTGCTAATATTTGATATTGCTTGCTACCTGCTCAAATCTGGTGAGTTTCATAGCCCCTTTTTACTGTTTTCACTGGGGTGAGAATACATACAACTGTTTTATAAACTGCTTTATGATCACAAGTACTGGTAGCAACTTTTTCGATACGCATTGCATGAGACCTGAATAATCCACTAAAGTCCTCTACTTATCATAGTCATTAAAATTTGTGCGTGAGTATTATTGGGTGGTACCATCAGGGTTTGACAAACCTCGTCCGGGCTAGTCGCGCTAGCCAACCCACGGGCGCAGTATTACTTGTGAATTAGAAGTGTATCGGATTAGTACACTTACCGGAGGTAAACAACGTTAAGCTTGACTATGAGACTCATGGCAATGGTATACCTATATTGCAGGAAGCAATACGTTTACTTATCGTTTGATAACGATACTTTTTACTTATCATTGATGAATGATACATACTTATGAAATCTTGTGGATCATTTTAGCAAACTGATTACTTAACAAACCTATGAACTCACCAACTTTATGTTGACCTTTTAGTATGTATTTCTCAGGTAACCCGCCGCAGTAGGAAGCTTTTGGAAAGCTTAGCTCGAGTCGCATTGTTTTCAAACATCAAGAGATTAGATTGCATGTAGCTGTATTTTGTAAATTCAGTAATGTATTAGAATTCTCTAAACGGTATATGCGAACTCCGGAATTATTTTTGTAAACATTTGAATTATGGTAAATGTAATATTTTCAAACGTCTCATATAGAGGTCGTTTGCCTTAATCCTTGTGTTATGATTATTGATTTGGT
The DNA here is from genome assembly GCA_963422505.1 of Pseudognaphalium luteoalbum. Lineage (NCBI taxonomy): Eukaryota > Viridiplantae > Streptophyta > Magnoliopsida > Asterales > Asteraceae > Pseudognaphalium > Pseudognaphalium luteoalbum. The sequence continues at coordinate 77,719,271 of OY730196.1, forward strand.
CGGCGCCCCCGTGACACCTCCCACTTCCGCTGCCACGTGTTTTGGGGGTGCGACACAGAAGTTGTTCAAAACATTGCTCATACATAATTTCCGTGTAACTACCACTGTCTAAGTACACCCTGCTAACCTGGAAATTTGTGATTCTAGCCGTGATGACCAATGGTTCAACGGATGGATCCACTCTATGGATGGCAGGGAAGCTTATCTTCTGTAACTCCCACAACTCAATTTGTTGTATCTTTCTTTTCTGTCTTGAGGCCAGGGACTGATCATAAGTATGATTGCATCAGGTGTAGGTAGTTCAGCTGTAGATTTACCTTTCTTAGCTTCACCCTGATGGAAATCCCTAGCCCCCTGCGCCAAGTGTTCCAGCTTGCCATCCTTAATTGCTTTATAAATCTGAGCTTTTAGCTCCCTGCATTCACTTGTATCATGCCCTCCTTCCTTGTGAAATTTGAAGTACTTGCCATTATCTTTTGCTTTGGAAGCCATGGGGTGTGGCTTCTTGAATCCTTTAGCAACAGGTTCAGTGATCAGTATTTCATGTGGAGTTTTTGTAACACTCCCAAATTTACTATTTAGCGGAAGCAAGCTTTGGGGTGCTACTAATCAAGTAATCAGCATCACACAGTATATAGCAAACGACCTCTAAATGAGACGTTTAGAAATTACGTTTCATAAAATAATAATGTTTACAAAATATCGTTTGCGAGTCCGCAACTAAGCCTGGAGATTCTAGTACATAACCATTATTACAAAATAATAATGCAAGAAAATCTACGTTGTTTGTAAAATATGCGACTCGAGCTGGTACTTCCAAAAGCAGCCTACAGCACCTGTAAACCTGAGAATTACATGCTAAAAGGTTAACATAATGTTGGTGAGTTCATAGGTTTGCATAGTTGAAATCATAGTAAAATCATGGTTTTGAACACAATGTATCAGAGTTATCGTAGTAGCACAGTTGCCAAAGTAGTACACTATTGCCCTGATCTCATAGTCTGAAGCTTAACCAGTTGGTGCCCCTAGTAAGTGCATCCCTCTACACTCAATTACGAAAAATTATGCGCCCCTATAGTGGTTAGAGCGACTAACTGTGACACCCGTCAAATTAGGACTAGTAATTGGTGCCTAATCAATTATTAATACATGTAATTAGTCCTGTGTTAGGCTAATTAATATACCGATATATATATATTGTTGAATATATACAACTATGCGATTTGATTTAAATCGTATGCAATTCAAATCGAATGTGATTCGGTTCAATTAATACGGACGTTGGTGAACAAACTAATTAAATAATACGATACTATCTAATAAACTCAATCTCATCCAAAATATTAGTTATGTAATATTTCAACTCAAATTCGTATCGTACAAATAACAGTTACACGATTAAACCCCCGTACGAATAGCACGCGAACCGAGGCCGATAAATAAACGGAACATTTCTATAAATATTTCCAAGAAATTAAAACTTTTATATCAAGTGAAAATATCAAAATTAAATCGTTGATTTAAACACGTACAATTAACGTTTTACGTACCAATAAACGTCGAAATAATCTGGTAAACGAACGGGAAACGTAACATATCAAACTAGGAATGATAAAATAACCAAAATACCCTTGATTGGGCCCCCTAGGCCGGCTCCCTCTTCCCCCATGTGCACCCATGTGCCACCTCTCTTTTCTCCTCTAATTTCTCATGCATTCCACTCACTTACACCTCCATACATGTAACATGCAAGACCATGCATTCTTCCATTTCCATTCAAACACTTCAACTAGTTTTCTCTCTATTCTCTCTCTCTCAAGTTCCAGAAAAACTCAGCCCTTTTCTCCACCCTCAAACCACCACAAGTCCACCCTAAACCACCATAGCACCACCACCATCAAAGTCACTATTTTACAAAGAAAATTAGCTTAACAACAACTACTCTTTCTCCTCATCTCATTTCCATCAAAATCTTTGTAAGGAAACTCTTTCTTACTTTCATATTGTTTAATTACATGTTATAAAGCTCATCTAACAATATTATGTCCAAATTTAAGCTCAAAATACGTTTTTATGAATTACATACAAAGAGCACACAATCTGTCCAGAAAATCACATCTTACTAAAAACGTCATATCTTGAGTTCTAGGAAGAGTTAGAAGATGCATTTTTTTAAAAAAATTTGCGTATTGAAAATATCTACAACTTTCATGTTTTACGTTTTTACCAGATCCGAACGTATTTTTGTCTATAAGTCAGTTTGTGGGACTGGTCTGGGTGAAATCAGAAACTGAGCTATGCATTACTATTTATTTTATTTCTCTATGAAGATGGGACTTAAAACTCTTAGAAAACATATGTTGGAAACTAAACACATAGAAGACCAGTTGTTATAAATTGTGAGACTTGGTTTGGACCATAAGTTAGTAGGACCCATGACGAAACAAACCGACAAAAGTCGAAAATATGAAATCTTGTAGTTTTGGGACTTTTATAAAAACCAACACATTTGGTGAACTCCAACATGAACCGACAATTTATTTGGACTCTATAAACTGATATATGGGTTGGGTGAAAATTTCGGGTCAAACCGAGTAAGTTTGACCAAGTCAACAAAAGTGGCTCGATTTCGAAAAACTTACTATATTTGGAAAATGGTAACAAAAACTAGTTTGGGTGACTTAGTAATAACTTGGACCAAAAACTAATTTTGGAAAGTTTCCCGAATGAAAAACCGACACTTGGATACACTTGGGCTAAAAATGGAAAATTGGCCAGACGCTAGTGTCGCATGACCTGCGACACTACCTGCGACATTACCTACGACACTACCATAGTATCGCTATTAGTGTCGCTACTTATTGAAAATGTGATTAAACCTGCGACACTGACCCTAATGTCGCATAAACTCACTGCGACATTGACCTTAGTGTCGCATTACCTGCGACACTCGCATACACTGCGACACTTACCCTAGTGTCGCATGACTTGCGACACTGACACTAGTGTCGCTACTAGTGTCGCTAAAAACAGAAATTATGGGACTTGTTTTCACTAAGTATTGAACATGGATAACAACTTATAACCACACATGATACATACTGTAACAATATATATGATGACACAAACTTAATAATAATGTCTTAAAGAATTATTATTACAAACTTTCACCAACGGGTCGTACACGTTTTTGATAAACAAAGATTGAACAATCAAACATTTGGACATAACTAATTGTTGGACAACAAACATAGATGGTCTGTTTAGACATCTACTCACTCATATAACGTTGCGCGTTTTGAACGCCCGACAGGTTACAAGTCTTCGGACATCAATTCACAGCAAATCAATTCAAGTTTATTTTAATAAACACTCAAGGCTCAGGTGAGTCTCATGGCCCCTATTTTACTGCTTTTCAATCAGGGGTGTGATTACATTGCTCGTTTTATTTACATGTTGAACGCAAGTACAAATCAATCAAATACTACATGAGTTATTTTCACTAATCAATTTAAAGCCCTCCATAACATAGTTTGGTAATACATCTGTAGCGTGAATGTTAGTATATGATATCATATAGGATTGACAATCCTCGTCCGGGTTAGCACGCACTAACTAGTCAAACGGACGTATTAGCATTTGGGAAGACGAGTGTAGATTAGGCACTCGTAGGAGGCAACTCAGTTAGGTTTCCTTAATTGGACCTGACGCTCAAGTTAAGCTCAAACTATGTGCTCATGGCTGTATAACTTTTATTTTGCTTAATTGCATTTTAAATTCAATTATATTATAAAATCTTGCGGTTCATACAAATATGTGTTGACATACAAACCTGTGAGCTCACCAGCGTTTCGCTGACCCATTTTAGCATGTATCACAGGTGACCAGCAGTAGGTTGGACTGCTCAATCAAGATCTATTAGCTCGAGTCAGCATGCAAACAAACAGAGATTTTAGCTGCATTATTATATTTTGTATAGATTAATTATGTACTTAAATCTCCCATTTTCAAACTGAGCTAATGTAAACAATATTTTGATGTAAACTTTTGTTTTATCAATATCAATGTAAAACGACGCATATAGTGGTCGTTCATTATATCTTTTATGCTGTGTATATTGATTAGTCGCGCCCCGACCCGATTCGCTTCCGCAACCCGAATTTGGGGGTGCCACACTAACCCTGACGGCGGAAGGTCATTTCCCGATAGATCTATCCATAACGTTCGCCCTTAGTATTAACATAGCTATGAAATTTGTTAGAGGCCAAATCGTAGTGAAATTGTAGTTTTACTGAGGCAATAAGTATAAGTGTTTTAGTTGTTTGTGTTCATAAAAACAGAGCATGTAATCTCACCCCAAAGTAAAAAGCAGTAAAAGTGGGGCTATGAGACTCACCTGAGTCTAGCAAATATGATGTGAAATCAACCAAGTAAAGCGGATGTAAGTCCGTATATCGGTTCTTAGAACCCTGCAACCTTTTGGCGTCCGAAACGCACAAGGTTGTAAGTAAATAAGTAAATAAGTCGGTGTCTTGAAAGATCACCCATGCTAGTTGTCCACTCAATTAGGAAATGTTCAAGTGTTTGTTTAGTATTTCGTTTGTAGTTTGAAAACAAGTATGACCCGTTGGTGACGGTTTGTAGTGATAATACACAAGTGTTATGATTACATGTATCTATGTATTAGGTTTCATCGTTTTTGAGTGTTCGACACTTAGTGTGAAAAGTATTTACAAATTCCTGGATGACGAGGGTCCGGGGGCAGCGCCCTTGGTAGCGGGCTCCAAGGGGCGGCAGCCCCTGGCAGGGTCCAAGGGGCAAAGCCCCTAGCTAGGGTCGAGCTGAAATTTAAATTTGGAAAAATTGACTAAGGTTGGCCGCTGACTGAAATGTAGTGCGAACCGAGTTCGCGATGCGAACTGAGATTGAGTTCGCAAAACAGAGTGGGCTGCGAACCGAGTTGGGTTCGCAGAACAAAGTTTGGCTCGCAATACTCGACTTGCAGGTCAGTTCGCAGGTCGACTCGCAAGTCAGTTCGCAGGTCGACTCGCAAGTTAGTTGGGTTCACAGTTTGACTTTGCGAGTCAAAGTCAACTCGCAAAACTCAGTTCGCAGATAAGGGTTGCGAACTGAGTTGGATCTCGGTTCGCAGAATGAGATGTTCGTGAATTTTGTGTGGATTTCAATTTTTAAAGCATTTTCAAGGGGATTTTTTGGCATAATCTTGTTAAGTAAACGTTCTAGCATGTAAATCAAAGCCTTACAAGTGATTTAAAGGTTTAAAAAGTTTCTTACCAAGAAAATGAAAATCGAAGAAGATGAAGATGATCCTTGTGCTTGTGTCTTGATGATGATGATGAACGATTATGATGATGATGTTCTTGTTATCTCAGTTTTTAGAGAGAGGAGGAGATGGGGGTAATGTAGAGAGAGATGAGAGAAAAATGTAGGTGGGTGTGTGTGTGAAATGAGATGAAGTGAAGAAGAAAATGAAGTAAAAAGGGGAATGTGGGTGGGTCGGTTTGGGTTCGCGGTTTGAGCCGACCCATTTGGGTCTCGGGCTCGCGTGTTCTCGTAGAGGCATCAATATGAAGCTCAATCATTCTAAGTGCTCTTTTGGAATGGAAGAAGGCACGTTTCTAGGGCATGTAATTACCACAGGGGGTTTTCAGGAAAATCCGGATAAAGTGCAGGCGATTACTAGTATGCCATCCCCAAAAACCAAACAGGACGTTCAAAGCTTATCATGAAAGCTGGCCGCCTTGACTCGTTTCCTGTCAAAGGCCGCAGAACGATCCTTGCCATTCTTTGCAACACTTAAAGGCGTTAAAGATAAAAAAGATTTCCAATGGACCGAGCAGGCGGAAAAGGCCTTTCAAGAAATGAAAGAGTTTATGGGAAAACTTCCAACTCTAACGGCGCCAATCCCAGGAGAAGCCCTCACCTTGTACCTAGCGGCGTCTAATTCCGCTGTAAGTTCAGTCCTAATAGCAGAAAGAAACAAAATACAAATGCCTGTGTATTTTGTTAGCAAGGCCCTTCAACCAGCAGAATTGAATTATTCACCTATCGATAAGCTTATATTGGCGCTAGTGCATTCAGCGCGGCGCCTACGTTGATATTTCCATGCACATCATATAATAGTACTCACTGATCAACCAATCAAGCAGGTGCTACATAAGCCTGAAAAGTCTGGAAGATTGGCTAAGTAGGCAATAGAGTTGGGAGAACATGAAATTGAATTTTGTCCAAGAAACGCAGTAAAAGGCCAAATCATGGCAAATTTCCTGGCGGAGTTGCCCAGGGAATGTGAAGGAAAGGCCTCCCTGACCACCAACACTCCTGTCCGGGACACTTGGGAGCTCCATACTGATGGTGCAGCGAGCTCTGGGGGGTCAGGAGTTGGGTTAATACTTACAAGCCCAATAGGGGAAGAACACACATACGCCCTGAGATTTGATTTCCCTGTCACTAACAACGAGGCTGAGTATGAAGCCCTTATTGCAAGCCTGAAGATAGCTGATCAAATGGACATTATTTCCATACAAGTGTTCGTTGATTCACAGTTGGTGGCCAACCAAGTTAATGGAAGTTTTGAAGCAAAAGAACCAACGATGAAAAAAATACCTAGAAATCGCTCAGGGGATGACCAAAAAGTTTAGAAACTTCAAAATCGATCAAGTACCAAGAATCCAAAACAAAAAAGATGACGTATTAAGCAAATTAGCATCCTTGACATTTGCCCACCCAACGAAGGAGGTGCTGGTAGAAGTCCTGAAACAAAAATCAATTGATAGGGATATCGAGGGAAATCCCATTGAAGAAACAGAAGACAACTGGATGACCCCGATAAGGAAATATCTCATGCACGGAAAAATCCCTGATGATAGATTCCTCGCAAGAAAGATTAGAGTCAAATCACCAATGTATACCATCGAAAAAGGGGAACTACTCAGGAAGTCATTCTTGGGTCCCAACCTTAGGTGTGCTGGCCCAAAGCAAGCAGAAATGTTGATCAGGGAAGTACACGAGGGATCATGCCGCTTACACTCTGGACCACGGGCAATCACTAGAAAGATAATGAGGCATGGTTACTTCTGGCCAACCATGCATCAGGACACTTTAGCTGTAGTAAGAAAGTGTCAGTCCTGTCAGATTCACGCCCCAATATCAAGAACCCCAAAACATGATCTTATCCCGGTCACATCCCCCTGGCCATTTTATAAATGGGGGATTGACATCGTAGGACCTTTTCCTCCAGCAGCCGGTGGAGTTAAGTTCATCGTGATAGCCATGGATTACTTCACCAAATGGGTAGAAGCCAAGCTAGTGGCCCAGATATCAGGAAAGAAAATGGTGAACTTTGTATGGGAAAACATAGTTTACTGGTTTGGGATCCCCCATGAGATTGTCAGCGACAACGGAACACAATTTGCTTCTGATCCATTCAAGTCATGGTGTAGGGAGTTATCAATCAAGCAAGTTTTCACCTATGTTGCCCATCCTCAGGCAAATGGGCAGGTGGAAGTCACGAACAGAGACATTGTTGTTGGGCTCAAGGCCAGGCTAGGAAGATCCAGAACAGGGTGGGTCGATGAGCTGCCTAACGTGTTGTTGGCTCACCGCACGATGCCGAAGGAAAATAGTACGTGGGTAACACCCTTTAGCGTAGTCTATGGAACGGAGACAGTCATTTCTGCATAAATTAGTGTTCCAACAGAAAAGGTACTACACGTTGACGAGGAGGCCAATTTGGTGTTCTTAAAAGAAAATCTCAACTTCGACGAAGAAATCAGGGAAATGGCAGCTGTTCAGTAGGCAAGGAACAAGCACAATATGGCCAGGTATTACAACCGGAAAGTCCAAAGCAGGGAGTATAAAGCAAGAGACTATGTATGGAGAAGAAATGAGGCTTCCAGGGCAGAAGACACAAGTAAGCTTGGCTAGAACTGGGAAGGACCCTACCAAGTGGCAGAGGCCCACGACAATGAAGCTTACTCCCTCGCCCACACCGACGGTACTCCTGCTCCCCGCACTTGGCACGTCACAAATCTAAAAAAATGCTACATATGAACAACTATCTGTAAGCCCAGGAGGCCCTGATCACCCCTCCTGATTGGCATGTTTTGTTGAATCACTTTATCAACAAAACTAAGTTGTTCATGCTAATTTGTTATCTATTTCGCAAATATCGAACTGTTGCAAAAGTGTCAAGGACACGCCCTCTTGCAGGGTGTGTCATATGCACAAGACCATCTAATTGGTCGAAGCTACGCAATGAATCTTCACAATGCCCCACTCCCTGCACTTGGCTGACAGAGTCACCCAAAATAGCAGGCAGGAGTGGCGGTCCTGCCATAGTGGAAGGTGAATCTAGCCCTATCCCTGGCAGAGATTCACCTCAACCCATAGGTTGGCAAAGTGTTGAATCAGACCAAAGAAGGAATGACACAAGTACTTGCCAATAGGCAGGCTAGCTGGACATTCCTGCACAACAGGCAAACTAGAATTTTCCAGGTCATGACCGCCGGTAAAATACAAAAAGAAGTACAAAAATTGTGCGAAAATTGCCAAACAAGTACTCAAGGTAATCAAACACACGCATAATAAAATGCAAAGCAATAGAAACACATAACTATATTACAAGAAATATTCAAGTATGTAATACATAGTTGTAAAAAATGTTAACAAAGTGTTTTCAAGAAGAAAAGGTAAACATGCTAGGGCTTCATAGCCAAAATAGCCTCAACAGGCATATCTAAATCCTCCACCAGCCACTCTAAAAAGGGAGAAGTGGATAAATTCTTCAATGTCACCTTGGCAGCCTCCATTGTGTTCCCTATCTCTGGGTCAACCTTGCTCGCCAGCGCCTCTGGAAGGGGGTTTAAGAACTGAGCTGCCAGGTATGGCGTCTCATGTCTACCCTGACCCCTGGCACACTGGACAAGTCTGCCGAAGGGGTTCAAAATACCAGGGCAGCCCATCGAGGTTATAATCAGGTCAGGGAGACTGGCCTGCAGGGTTTTCTTCTCTGCAATCGCCACATCCCTTTCGACAATTGCCTGATCCCTCTCGGCAGCTACCCTGTCCCTAGCAGCCAAAGCCTCATCCTTTTCAAGGTTGGCAGCATTCAGCTCCAGCCCACTCTGTTGCAGGGAAACCACCATTTCAGCGGTTGTCTTAGCCTGATAGTAAAGCCACAAATTAGTGTAAATACCACATAAGCAAACAAAGACAGTAAATAACTAAGTCAAGAACAAATATATTACCTGCTCCGAGAGTTGGGCCCTCATGGACTTGATTTCAGCTGGCATCTGGTCAACCCTGGCAAGCTCAGCAGCGTGATCAGCCTTGAATTTCTCAAAGGCCTCCCTAGCCTGGGCCGCCTTAGCCCTATCATCTTTCAGAGCAAGCCCCAACTTCCTGCTGAGCTTCTCAAAGTAATCAACAGTCTTCAGGATGTTGATGCCCCACATGAAAGAATCAAACGTGGCCTTGATCCCACGATTAATGCTCTATCGCGCGTTCAGGGAGGCCATCTTCTTCTCAATGGCCGGGGGCATCGCATGCATAACATAATCCTTGCAGGATTGGAGGTCACGCCCCGGGTTGTCATCCTGAAAGCCCCACTTTGGAGCAAAAACTGGGGAATCACCCAAGTTAGACTCAGGCCTAATAGAAATGGGGCCCCGGGCACCCCCCAAATCCTTGTCCTCATCCACATCCATATCAGGGAACGAAAAGCTTGAACTGCTAGTTTCCTGGGGTCTGGAGGAGGAGTCTTCTCCAATTGTAAATTGAATCCTCCTCCTTTTGCGGATGGGCGTCTCCCCTTCCTCATCTGCAAAGTGAACAATCAAGTGAAAATTTTGACTAAGTGTAAAATTCAGAAAAATGAAATGGAAGTCAGCCTACCAGTAGATTCATCCCGAAGCCTATGCACAGGTTGAGATTGAGAAATAGGGTTCGCAGTATCCGAACCACCAGCATCCTGGCCAGTCTCCAAAGTTACCTCCCTGACAGGACAGCTAACCTTCTTCTTCTTCTTTCCACCACCACCAGCAGTGGCCTACTTCTTCTCCCCTGCCATCTCTCCCAGGTCATCCACAGTCGTGTAATCAGGGGGAATCTCAGACCCAGGAGAGAGCGAAGACAGGGGAGTACCATCCGGGTTTGTCGAGATATTGTCTGCCGAAGTGTGACCAATCTCCACCCCGGATAAATCATCAGCAACAAGAAAGCTGTTGAAGTCCATCACTGAAAGTCAAGCAAGAATACATATAAGAATATTAAATAAAGCATTAAAAGTTTTAAAACAGTAACCATCTAACTACCATCACTTCCTACCTTTATTCTTGAATCAGGGTACGACCTCATAACAACACCACTCTGCTTCAACAAGCGAAAGAAATCTTGATCCACTTCAGGGTTCGAGTCACTGATCTCAGGCACGACAATTTTTTACAGGACCTAGCCGTAACACCCAGTCCTGGGGATTCACCCACTTAAGCAAGACCTTCTTGTCAGCCGGAAGTATCCCACCATCCACAAAGAAAAACTTTTCTTTCCATCCACACAGTCCGTCAACCCTCGACCCACAAAAGTTAGTGTTACGCCCTGAACGCTTGGCGATAGAAAACCAACTTTCCAGGGAGTTGGTCAGGGTAAACTAGGAAGAAAAATATAGGAGGGTAGGTTCCTTCCTGTGCAGCCGGCAATATATCTCAAACATCATGATTTTCTGAAGGCCTAAGGGGTGAAACTGAGAAAATCCTACGCCGTAATACTCTAAGAGAGAAATCAAAAAAGGTGTATGAGGGAGTCTAAAGTTGCCAGTGGCGAACCAATGGGAATAAACTGTTACCTTTCCCGCAGGCGGCGTATGGGCACGCCGTGTAGGAAGAGGCGCAGTAGCCTCAAAAAGATCTATACAGGGATATAACAAGCCAAGTTCTAAAAGGGAATCATGGTCTATTAAACTTTGTACGTTATCTACTGTACCGCCGGAAAATTAGGTGGTAACTTTGGCCATAGGGCCGGATGCGGTAGAAGTGGTGGCGAGCCGCGATGGTTCCATGGTTATTCGGTCAAAAAACTATGCGAAATATAAAACGAAAGATGAAAAATGGAACAACAAAGTATACAAAAATAAGAAGACAAACCTAAGTAGTTGCCGGAATCTTAACACAGTCGCCGGAATCGCAGAAAGAAGAAGAAGAGTAAAAGTTTTGAAGTTGTTGTGAGAATGTAAAGTAATAAATGAAGCGTTGGAGACCCTATTTATATGGAAAGAAATTAACCGTCACAAGCCTATGGGCCTTAATCCACACCGTATATGTGTTAGTCACAGATGAAATCTTAGGAAAGGCGCGTAGCTAGCTACGAAAATTAGTGCCACACGCGCCTCTGCCGCCGCCTACGTGAGTTCCCATACACCCAAACGTCTAAAACATTTAATGCTCTGACACATTGATGGGACGCCATCAGTCAATGATACACGGCTACAAATCAGGCCACGTCCTCCCTGTAATACCGGTCTTCCTTATTCTTCTTTTTCCCTGTCAAAGTATAAAATATGAAATTAATCGGTCAAGGTAAAAAAGTCTCCTGGAGATCTCTTCCCTGCAAAATGGGGCTTTTAGTTTAGTTACCTGATTCAAGCACCAGCAAACTAAACTGGGGGGGACTTAATCGTGTACCATTCTTAATGACCCCCGCAAATGAAACAGACAAGCCCACTTCACAGGCGAACCCAATCCACAGGGAGTTCTATTAACATGAGACATTATTGACAGAGAAACCTATGAACATGGAGTTCTATTGACAGGAGAGCTCACAATGCGATGGCACAAGCCAATGGCACAAGCCCATCAAGATAATGTTCTTGTCTTCTGTTAGGAGACAGCCTTATAACATATTCCACCTACGTTAGTGGTGGTCTCCCTAGTGGCCGACAAGGGTTCCTATCCGGCCACACCATTGATTCACGTCACCACAGGGGACCCACAAATAGGAAGTATCAATCACAATCGTACGATTGGTACCACCAAGGTGATGAGCTAACCGTATGATGAACAGTACCACCAGATGGTGATTCAACCGTACGATTAAAATCATGAGATGGTGACTCAACCGTACGATGAATAGTACCAATCAAGATGGTGAGTTAACCGTACGATCAAAACCATGAGATGATGACACGTGGCAAACTTGCTCACCAAGGTGATCTATGCATCACTATAAATACAAGGGTATGAACACTATTCATTCCCCAACACCTTAGAAAAATACCCACACCCTTCATACTCACACCTTCATCATCTAAAGGAGATAACTATTCATCTTCTCGCCACCGATTCACACCACCCTTAGTTTCGTTCTATACACTCTAACGGTCCCTTACGTAAGTCGCGAAGAGTAACGAATCGGCCAAATCCATCTTGCACTCAGGTATAAAATTATGTTTGATCAATCATATGCATATGTATGAATATACAGATCTTGATACGAACATACAAAAAGATTTGGCATGTGAATATTAATAAAATTAAACTTGGTTTGGGAAATCCAAAAGAGCTTATCAACAAATGTATAGAAATGATCTATATATGTGTTACCTAAACCCTAAAAAAGTAGAAAGTAAATAAAATCGGAACGATTATGATAAACACAGAGTCTCGGTCAATCAGTGGAAGAAAAGGAAGAGATGTGAAGCTTCTCCCATCGTCATTCATCACTTCTCGACGGTTTCAAACTGACGAGTGTCACTTAAGTGACACCAATGTTACCATTTAGTCACTTTGCCTCGTCAGTTAATCTAGTCAGAAAACCGGCGTGAAATCAGTTTCTTTTATTTTTTATTTTTTTTGTATAGTGTATAAAATTAAAGGTAAAATGGTAAATGCGGGACCCAAAAATTAAAGTGACGGGTCACAAATGGTAGGGGTCCGTCAGTTTCAGTCGGTTTTTGAAAAAGCTGACGTGGCTCCGTCAGCTTCAGTAAGTTTTTGTTAGGGAGGGGAGTGGTCCGAGTCGATAAACATCAAAAACAATGTTTCAACCACCTGCTATTATGTCTTCTTCTTCGAAATCGCCGGAGGTGAAAATAGTAGTTTGGGATTAGAAAGTGTTAGGAATGTGCAACTCACGTGCCTTAGCTTTTTATTTCAAGTTTAGGCGTTTCATTGGAAGGTTGGAGGTGGGAATGGGAGTCCGTGTTTTTTCGTTTCTTGCGTTTCCATCCCATTTTGTATAGAATGATGAGAATTGAAATGATATTCAGATTTAGCTCTTTATTTTCATTCTCTTGTGCAACCAAACTAAGGAAGTGATTCTCATTCCATTTCCCCTTTCCATTCTACCGTACCAAACACACCCGCAGAGTAATTGTTATTGTTATTTTTGATTAAAGGTAGTCATCATCATCATCATGAAAATATAAACGTGGCTAAGGTGATAGCAAATTGACGACCAAACAATTAGGCCACTTGTCCTTGTCATCCGGTGACATGTCGACGGCACTATCACACGTGTCGTTTCTTTATTGGATATCTCCCTCCATGACATCACTCGCCGCAAAGTACATGAACCTTGTAACCATGGTTAAATAATATATAATTAACTCAACCATGGTCAACAACAATGTGTTAAACCAAGCGGGCTCCACGTATCCACATCCTTATAAACTTGACACCCACTCTTCAACCAATTCACATTCAAACCAACAAGTAGATCTCACACACAACAACATACACTTTAAACAAATTTCTTAAAAAAAATTCTGTTTCTTCTGATTTTCTTTAATTTAATTTTATTCCCCCCCTCTGAATTCCCCTCTTCTGTCTTCCCTTTCTGTAAATCATCTTTTTTTCAAAAAAGAAAATATAAAAATTAATTTGACTTTTTTCTGGGCTTTTCATGATTTTATCAAGAGCAAAAAAGCAAACTTAATTCGGTATATATAATTATCAACCAGGTGATTCAGAATAGTGATCCATCTTTTTTTATTTGGGTTCTATTTAAATCATCTTTTATTTTAGTTTTTGTAATTTGTTTTTTAAATTTCATCAAAATCACACCTTCATAAGGCTTATTTTCGTCCTTTTAAGGTTGATTACTTCAGAAAAAAAGGGGTTTGATTATTTGAAAAAACCTTAATTTTTCTTTTTTTTTTCCTTAAAAAAAAGTGTTATCATTTTCTTTATTTTATTGAAAGTAAAAAAACTAAAAAAAGAGTAATGACGTCAGCAACAATGGACTTCTGGAACACCGTCGGATTTCAGCAATCGACGGCCGGTGGTGAGTTGATGGAAGCACTTGAACCTTTTATTAAAAGCGCTTCACTAAATTACCAAAATACCCTTACTTTCTCTTCTCCTACTACCTCTTATTCATACCCTTCTCCGTCTTTTTCTCCTTCCATTTCTACAACCCGACCACAATTCGGGTCATACCCGGATTATTATCCTTCTAGCTTCTCTACTCCAGACCCGTTTTCTTATTCCCAACCCGAATCCTCTTTCGGGTTAAACCAATCAAGTCCATCTCAAATCCACCAAACCCAAACCCACATCCACCTCCCAACCTCAAACTACTTGAGTCCGAAGCCCGTACCCATGAAACAAACCGGATCACCTCCAAAACCCATAAAGCTTTACCGTGGCGTTAGACAAAGGCACTGGGGTAAGTGGGTCGCGGAGATCCGTTTACCCAAGAACCGTACCCGGCTTTGGCTTGGCACTTTCGAGACAGCTGAAGAAGCGGCGTTGGCATATGACAACGCGGCTTATAAACTGCGTGGGGATCACGCGCGGCTTAATTTTCCTAACTTCCGTCACAACTGGTCTAATCAAACCGGTTGTGATTACAAGCCGTTACATTCTTCCGTTGACGCGAAGTTAACGGAGATCTGTCAGATCCTGTCGGAGGGGAAGAAAATCGACGGTCGTAAAAAGTCAAGACGGTCAACGGTGAAGTCAACGGAAAAGTCAACGTTGGCGGCGGAGGAAGCTAAGGTGGTGAAAGTTGAAGGATCGGAGAGCGATAGTGGTTCCGGCTCCGGCTCCGGTGAGTGGTCACCGTCGTCGGAATACGTGTTGCCGCAATTTGCGGAGGATGAGAGCGCGTGGTGTGATGCTGAGAATTTTTCTTTGGAGTCTTACGAGATTGATTGGGGTTCTATCTAAGTTTTTTTTATTATTTCTAATATATTGTACAAGTGGTAGTAGCGTATTGTACAAGTGTTTACTAAGGGTATAGTTGTAATTTCGGTAGGGAAGGGTGGTCACTGCAATTAAGTTTTTCGCAATTGCAGGGCATCGAGACACCTATTTAGTGGGTAGCATTTAATCTTTTTAAGGTTAAAAAGGTAATTTGGCTAGTGGTTTTTTCTTAGTCAAATTACTTGGTAATACTATAGTGCTAGTGTGTTTTCTGTGTAAATTGTATTATTCTTATTTAATTTTAGTGGTAAAATTATGTTATTAGCATGTTTTATTTATTTATATTTTTTAGTTTAATATTGAATTTTAAGTTATCTGTTTATTTGGTCAACTTTTTGTTTGGATGTGGACAACTAGTACTAGTACTATTTTTGTCTTGATCTATGCTTTTTGGATATGTGTTGATGAATGATAGATAAGGACTTTGATGGATCGACATCGTTATAAATAGGATAGTGCTAGTTTTAAATAGGATGGTGATATTAAATTTTTATTGATACATCATCAAATACATTTTACATTAGTTTATTGTCATATAACATAAAATCAAGCTTTAATGGTGTAAAAATGAATAATAATATTAGTATTTTAAATAGCTAAAGTAGACTCTTCGATTAACATACGCGAACCATTTATCTACCACTTCAAAGAATTTATAACTTCTTGATGATTACGTACTCTTCGATTACACGATTGAATATAGAGCAATGAAAGGTTGTAATTTCAAATTGTAATACGACCTGCCGTTAACAGAAATTATCAGTCTAATTGTATACAAATGATTTAGCTGACAACCTATCCTAAATTGATAATGAGAAAGGAAAACTATTAAGATAAGCAATTAGAATTGGTTAAACGAATTCAATTGCTTATAATTTTTGCCGTGTTTCTTAAGTTACGTTAATAATTAATACCATTTTACGGAGTAATGAGCTTCAAATGTTGATGGTCAAATAAACTCTAATTTTTTGGTGTATGGGTGGAGACAGACGGAGCAGCGTAGGTAGTCGTCCTTACAAGAATTTTAAATTATGTAAAAATGAGATTTTGTTAAGGTATATATGACATTCTAAATTTTTTGACCGCACACTATAAAAGAAATAAAAGTATATTTTTTTCGTCCGCTTCATTCGAAATTCCCAGCTCCATCCGTAGCATGGTGAAAGGACATAAAACAAGAAAATAAAGGTGGGCCAACTTGTGTACCAAAACATGTTCATGTATGTGGATGGACCAATAACGTGTCGAACGGTAAGAAACCTCAAACGATAGCTAAATGTTGTAACAAGGACATATATGTCAATTTATCTGAAAATGGTGGTGATTTGTACCTAATAATAAGTAGTTATACACCATTTTTATATATCATCATGTTGTACTGTACAATACTATGAAACAGTTTTAATGATGTATGACTAATTTATGGTGGTGTACAAATCAACATCAATATGAAAATGCTTCAACAAAAGCATTTAAATGAATACACTACAAGTTTCAACAATATATTCCACATTATAAAAAAATTACACTATCAGAAGAGAGTTGATATATACTTCTACTAAAAGTGAAATAAACGTATTAGATCAATTGGACATAGCTTAAGTAATATCGTCATCACAAACGACTATGCTTTATATGTGTGACCGACATATTAGGGGTTTAAATTCATAACTCAACACATAAGAGTGATATGTGAACTAGTTATTTTCCTGGCGTTAGATGATCATAAGACCTTTCAAATTAAATAATAATAATAATAATAATATTAAAAATAAATCACCTTAAATAATACATACTCATTTTGGACCAGTCCTGATAGCTCAAGTCCAAATAGTATAAACAGAATGGTTGGTCCAGGTTAATCGATCACATGGTTCAAAATACAGACTTCATACAGATTTATTACTAGTTTTAAGGACCCAACCGTACTTGTGCTAAAAACATTTCGGTTGATACCTTTTTTCGCGAAGTTTTTATAGTTTAACTACAAGGATTAATTATTTATTTTTTCCTTCTTTTTTTGAGTTATGAATGAATTTGCTTATGATGAAATATTGATATACTTCAATTCACTGGTATAGACAAACATTCTCGACAACGATACTAGTAAGAGTTTAGTTAAAAAGTATAGAAAAGAACATCTTAGCCTTTGTCTAAGCTTGATTGTAGCAGGTTATAGTGTTCAGAATTCAGTACCGAGTCTAAGCGGAGCTTAGATGACAGGTCTTTTGAAAGTAGTAGTACTGAGAGTTGGTGTCGAG
This sequence comes from Pseudognaphalium luteoalbum, assembly GCA_963422505.1. NCBI lineage: Eukaryota > Viridiplantae > Streptophyta > Magnoliopsida > Asterales > Asteraceae > Pseudognaphalium > Pseudognaphalium luteoalbum. The sequence goes on from OY730196.1 coordinate 77,736,753, forward strand.
TTTTGGCTAACTGTTCAATACAACACGACCTGGAACTTTTTCCCTATAATTAGCCATGATCATATACGCAACGTTCTGTAATTAACTTGCACACACCTGACACCACTAGGGCAAGGGCACCAGCATCATTAATTGAACCACTTTGCCTACATGTAGCACTTCCATGAAGCATTTTCTAGAGAAGTGTGTCGAGTAAAAAAGATCAACAAATTTAGAAATTTTGGAAAAGGTATTACCAACACCAAAAATGCCACAATAAACGAGTTACGCAACATTAGAAGTTGTCATTGGATGGAACGGGAAACTTGAAGTCTCAATGATTGTGCTTTATCCACGATGAACTACATTAGAATCGATGACATAGCAGCAATAGTTGGAATTGAAAACGTTGACTGTAGCATTGTCCTGGTGACACAGTTCATCTGTACTCAGATATACATACTGCTAAGATTTTCTAAAATTGATTTCTAGAATGAAACAATTAGATAAAGATTATTACTCTACATCATCATGTGAGCAAATTCAAACACAAAATGAACAAGACAACACAATTGTCTTTTAACTTCCATTTCTGACCCATTTTTTCAATAAATCTAAAGGGGTACCTAGCACATATGCAGCATGAATAGCAATCCAAAAAGATGTTAAGATTAACACAAATATAGCACAACTAAATTATAAAACAGGGCTTTTCCAACTGCCCTAGTCCCCTTTAAACATGAAAATTTGCAGCATGGCATACATGTCACAATCGAAAACACACCATACGAGAGGTCTGAACCAATCTCATGTTTTACGCTTTTGCGTCATCAACCATAAATGATAGTTCTTCAACTTTATCCAAGTGAGGCTCAACAAATTTAGCAAAGAACTTAGAATCTGGCATGGTCAACACCGAAGTATTAGGAGAATTGATCTCCAATATCTTCTCTCTTTCTAATATCTCCAAAACATGTAACCTAGGTTTAATCCTCTTGTCAAGGCTAAAGATTAAAACATAAGGGTACCTTAGTATATAAGAGTGATCATATTTTCCCGAACAAACCAAAAATTCAGCCGTCTCCTTAATTTTCCTATTAGACAATGCAAATACATTGGGAAATCTCCTAAATGTCGAGATGATATCAACTTCTGTATACCCTAATCCCCGAAATACATCAAGTTTTTGTTCCCAGCTTTCGAGTGACATTGAACCAACACTCCTAACTGCGTAAATGAACAGCTTTGATTGTCTATCTACTCCCAATTCATCAACCCTTCTTACAAACTCCTTAAAATTGTCGGCTTTATGTAATAAAAACCTCGGATAATGATAAAACAACTGCATTATCTGAGACTCCTGGATTCCACAGCTTCTTAAGTACTCAACATTAGGTACCAAATTCTTGTCATACTCAGAATTCAAAAGCCACCCAATATTCTTAAGAACTCGCGCATCATACAGCTTATCACCTAAAACTTTCTTTAACGCTAAAACCAAGCGCTCAATGTAGAGAACCGAAATGTGAGTTAGTATCCGAGGGTAGGCTGAAAACACACTGGCAATTTGAGTTGTTGATAACCCCATTTTCTTGAAAACGTCGATTTTTGGTTGGATGGTTTGTTTAAATTCTTTTGAAGATGAAGTCTTGGGTACAGTATTTTCAATTTCTCCCAAAAGTGTATCTGAGAATCCATAGTTTTCTAACAATGATTTAACAGAATCACGTGTTTTTAGGTTTCCGGAATCAGCTAATGTTGAAAAGAAGAGTGGTGCAAAGTGTTGACCATTAGTTCTGACAAATGGTAACATGAGTTTGTGAAATGTTCTCAGAGACATTTTATCAAACACTTGGTGTGCAGGATGAATACAAGTGCTTAAATACAAACTTATATTCGCATTCAGCAAGACGGATATAAAAAGGTTGCATTTACCGTAAACATCTCAATGTTAAGGGATTAGGGGGTATACCATCTTCTCCGGTGATGGTAGGGAAAAACATAGGATGTTTGATTCTTCGATTTTGGCTGGTAACAATTATTCTCTGGAGTAGAAATAAGCAAACGGTCACTGAAAATGATTTAAAATGTTGGTTTATAATTTTATATCAGTTTATTACAATCACAGTTTTGAAATTTTGAGGTCGTTTTGAAAAAAATCGTAAGCCTACTTTTACATTGAGCTGAAAGCCTGGAACTGACAAACGACTAATGAATAACCGAGTTTTTTTATACCCATTTATCATTGCAATAACACACGCACCACCCGCCCAACGGCCCAATTAGGGGATGTTAGATGACTCCGAAGAGCACAAGTAGTGATAACACTGACCACAATGTTTAGGATAGTATTCTGAAACACTATTCTGGAGAATGTTGTAAGTAAGAATTTTATGGAGTGGTGACAATGTTCTAGACAGTCTTCTGGAATTTTTGTTTTTATTTTTTTTATTTTTTGTTTTTTTCAATACATTTAGTTGAATAAATTGTTTTTTAAAAGCAAATAAATTAAATATAACAAAGTTAAATGTCTTAAAAACAAAAAAAAAAAACATTTATATAAACCCATTCTAGTTAAAGAAAATAAAATTTATAGCAACAACTAATTTATTTTGAAAAGCCCAATAATCCATTTTACCAAACTAAAAAGCCCACCAAAAACATTTAACTTAAACCCATTTACCTATATTTATTATATATAAAAATGAAAGAAAAAAAAACCCTATACTCTCTTCTCCTGTGCTGCTAGCCGTCTTTTTTCTTTCTTATACTCTTTCTTCTTCTTTTACATTCCATCACCAATTTTATTCAGTTAATAAGCAATTAAAAATAAAAAGGAAAACGCCATCAATTTATAGCGTCTCAATTTGGACGTTGTGTGACAAACGCCGTGTTAAACGGTGCGGAGAACGCAGAGATGGGGTGGCGGAATGCCGAATTTCGGCGTTCTTGATGCTGAATGGTGGTGGGCACGGCTCCACTCCGTGTGCTCTTAGTCCTATCAGGCTATCAGTATTATACTCCGTGTTTATTTTTAATTTCAACAAATTAATTATTTTAGTACATACACATCATTCCCTCAATTCGATTTCAAATGTCTTGATTACTATATTGGATTATCGCAAATAAGCGTACACTATTATGAAACAACCAAATAAAAAAGTAATGGTAAAGATGTTATTTGATCGGTGAAAATGTGAGTGAAATTTACTAAAACCGTGTTTATAATCAAAATCAACACTTTAACGGAGGGAGTATTATTCTTTTCAATTAGGTATAGTCCCAAATAGTACAATTAACAACATTCAAACATTAGGTAGGCTTTTCCTCAAGAGTTTTGTGCAATTTTATGAGTTCACAACGTGGAGTCAATTTTTTCTTTTTTTCCGTTAAGGTTGTAAACACCAAGAGTCGAGAGTTGGCATTTTGTGACTTTTTGCGACGTTCTGGTCGGCATCCGGCCTGGACACTGAGTTTAGACCCTTTTTTCTTCTAACTCTACGGAGAAAACTCAATATTTTTCACTCCCACAATTTTAAGTTGGAATATGATTTGTAGACCTAAATTAGTAACTCTAAATATAAACCTATTAGTTTGATTGGTTGATGTGAAACATTGATCGTTGAAGAATAAGATAGAAAATAAACGTAATCAATCAGAAAATTAGGTGTATATGCAAGTCTCTATAAAAGTTTTGATGTTTTGAAATTTGAATCACCCTTTAATCCTTTATGGCTCTAACCCAATGCAACAACCACAGTATCGGTCTATCCCCATTCTCCTTATTGGAGGCCCATCGTGTTTTCTAATGACAATCACACATTCACACGTCGAACTTTTAATCACAATGAGCCGGGGGCCATCTTGTGGGCTTTTCCAGGCCCTACAAATGTCTTGTTTTAATGGGCTAAAAAACTTAGTCCATGATTTGACAGTTTGTATGTGAATAAAGTTGCGTAACCTTGGGCTCTTTGCAGTTTGCATGTAAAATGTAAGATGTGCTCATCTTTTGTGTATGTAAGCCACGACTAAAAATAAAAGAATCTAAATTAACTTGTGATTGTGGTTGACTTAATCTTTAACTTTTAAAATAGTTTACTCCAATGGTTTAAGAGGAGTAATTATAGAATTGTCTCTTAGCTCTTTAACTTCCATTAATATAAACAGTTACAACACATTGAGTAATTATGAAATTGTCCCGTATCTTTTTATAATAAATTGGGTATACAAGTTAGAGGATAGAAGTATTACTGATAAAGAGGTTTAGTTTTTTTAACTATACACGAATGTTGAAATGAAAATCACATAATATTTGATAAATCGCTTCAAGATTACATGTTGGTTTATGCGTGATTAAATTAATAAATATGTGAACATTAATATTTGTTTAAATGAAGGGAAAAAAAATCAAAAACAATAGTGTATAAAAGCATGTAAAAGACAAATGTTTCACATGTGAAAAATCAATTAAAGTTGGTTAAAATCAACTTTAATGTATAATTTTTAGGATTTTAAGATTTGTTTTTAATACTTATTTTTTTTTAAAGGCAATTTTTAATTCTTATTAACATTTATATAAATAAATATATTGACATTCTCATAGACAAACATAATCCTGTATTTCTCACGACTCTATAGTTTTAACTTTTAAAGGTTAACCTATAAAAATAAAACTCGCAATTCGAGGAAGATATACAATAATCCGGAGATTCCATGTTACATAGCCAAACTTTAAAATGATTGACGATGATGTTTGTTTTTTTTGGCTTCCCCACAAACTGAAAAACTTATATTAAGACAAAAAATAAACTCAACTTTAACTGCACAACAATCATTCTTGAGTGGATATGTAACAGCTTTAAATCACATGTCAAACCATAAAGTTGCAGCTTTCTTTTATATTTACTCAAAAATAATATTATTTTCTCCGTATATACATTTTCTACAAAATAAAACAAAAAGTATAAAGAAACACAACATTATGTGCTTTAATTAACCCATGTATTTAATTAGTAGGTGGCATGAAACATGAAGCTAAAATTTTAGGTGATAAATAAGTTGTAACTAACTCATCTAGCTAGGTTAGTAACCAACCTATACCCAAGATCCAACTAAGTACCATTTAATTTTGTACATTATTATGAATATAATACACATGTTATATATGTTGTAAACTTTTCAATATCTATATCTATTAATCGATTTAATGTTTCAAAACGATATAAGAAAAATTAAAGATATTAAGAGAAAGGATAAAACCTTTATTACAATCAGATTACAGACCAATAATATTCATCAATATGATGAATATAACATACCAATACCAAAAACTCTAATTCGTGTAGAAGAAGAAGAACCAGAGAGAAAAATACAGAAATTGTTATTTTTCTTTTTTATAAATCGATTTCAAGTTTTATATCAATAGATAAAAAAACATCTTTCACTTTAGTCCCTTGAGATATCCTTCTTGTCACTTAAACACCAATCCTTTTGTCACAGCATACAAGCATTCCACACTTTATACTTTGACACTTCCAGTCCTTCATGTTCCAGAAATAACCAAAGCATCAACAATTAAACACTGCACTTTATATACAAATAAACCAAGTTATTATTCAACATAACACAACCAAGATTGTAAACTAACTTTGTTATTTTATCACACCCCCACAATCTTGGCTTGTGAACATATCAAACATTTGTAATCTTTCACAAAAATAATCATGTTGACCAGTTGTCAAACCTTTGGTAAATACATCAGCAACATTAAAATTAGAATCAATTTTAACTGGTTTTAAAACTCCACTAAATACCTTTTCTCTAACTATATGCCAATCAAGATCAAAATGCTTTGATCTCTCATGATGAACAGGATTCATAGCAATTTGCATTGCTGGCATATTATCATAAAACATATTAACAGGAATCAAGTGATTTAGTTTTAAAATAGTTAACAAATTTATGATCCATAAAAGTTCACAAGTAACAGAAGCCATTGCCCTGTACTCTGCTTCAGCAGATGACTTTGAAACTGTGGGTTGTTTTTTACTTTTCCAGGAAATCAAACTGTTTCCCAAAAAAATACAGAAACCAGTTATAGATTTCCTGTCAATTAAATTCTTTGCCCAAACAGAATCAACAAAAACTGATAACTTAAGATCCATACCTTTTGTGAAATCAACACCTTTACCTGGACACCTTTTCAAATATCTAAGAACTCTGAAAGCTAACTTCAGATGAGAATGAGTAGGAGCATGCATAAATTGACTCAATACATGCACTACAAAACTTATGTCAGGTCTGGTTACGGTTATATAAATCAACTTGCGAACTAACTTCTGATAAACAGATATATTACTCAACACATGCTCAGATTTAGTATCTTTGTATGCAGACACATTCATTTCAATTGGAGTACTCAAAGGTTTACAACCCAATAAACCAAACTCATCTAATAATTCCATACAATACTTCCTTTGAGTAAGACATAGACCATTATCAGTATCCACAACTTCAATACCCAAAAAATACTTAAGTTTACCCAAGTCTTTTATCATAAACTTGGTACTTAGAAATTTTTTCACATAATTAATTTCATTTACATCATTTCCAGTTACCACAATATCATCAACATATACAAGAAGAATTATAAACACATTATCTTTGCACTTAGTATACAAAGAATAATCACATTTGCTTAGTACAAAACCATTTTCTATCAAACAATTAGACAGTTTTTTATTCCACTTTCTTGGAGCTTGTTTAAAGTCCATACAAAGATTTAACCAACTTACACATTTTTGTTTCATCTTTATCAAAATAACCTTGAGGAACAGTCATATAGACTTCTTCATCAAGTTCACTATAAAGAAATGCATTATTGATATCTAATTGAAACATAGACCAACCATTATGAACAACAATAGCAATCACACTTCTAACGGTCACCATTTTAACTACAGGTGAAAAAGTCTCATCATAGTCAACACCCTCAGTTTGACTATAGCCTTTAGCTACTAGTCTAGCTTTATACCTTTCAATTTCTCCTGTTGACTTATACTTAATCTTGTATACCCATTTGCAACCTATTGGTTTCCTATTAGGAGGCAAATCAGTAAGAACCCATATTTTATTTCTATATAATGCTTCCATCTCAGTATTCATAGCATCAACCCATTCTTTACATTTAGAAACTTCATTAAAATTATTTGGTTCAATTGACTTATTAAGAGCAGAAGTAAAGAAGTAAAATAGAGATTTTCAAAATTAAGTTTGGAATAACCAACAACTCTTTCTATACTATACTTAACTTTACTATCTTTTAAAGATTAATCATCAAACCTTTTTGGAAGAATAAATTCTCTGTTTGACCTTCTAAGATTTGGAATAGATGGTATATAAAAACCACCTCCCTCAGATTCACTAACACTAGGATTAGAATCACTAGGTATATCATCATATGTAGCATCAGTCTCATCTAGATTGGTAGCCATATGAATACCACTAAGTGTTTTATCACCATTATTAACACTAATAGATTCATCTGTGTTATTAACATTTTTGTCAACATCATCAGACAAACTACTGGCAGTATCTTTCATACTACTGCCAACACTAGAAGGGCCATCACCACCATTTAAATCAGATTTAAAAATATCATCATTGGGACTTCCAAATCCATTTGAAAAATTTTGATTGAAAAAATCCAGATGTTCCTGTTCATTAAAAACATAATCCTTAGACTCAGATCTCATTTTGAAAGGAAAAACATTCTCATAAAATTTAACATCTCTTGTAAACATTATCAATTTTGACTCAAGACCATACAACTTATAACCCTTTTGTGAATTAGAATAACCAATAAATACACACTTCTCAGACCTGGGACTAAACTTATCATGATTATTAAGCTTAGTTGCAAAACAAAGACAACCAAATACCCTCAAGTGTTGTAAAGAAGGTTCAACTCCATAGATCAACTCATATGGAGTCTTACCTTTTAAAACAGAAGATGGTGTTCTATTTATCAAATATGTAGCAGTAAGAATACATTCACTCCACATATTAAGAGGAACTCCCCCTTGAAACAAAAGTGCTCTAGCAACATTAATTAAATGCCTGTGTTTCCTCTCAACCACCCCATTTTGTTGTGGGGTGTAAGCACAAGAAGTTTGATGCAAAATACCTTTTGAAATAAAGAATTGACTTAGAGCAGAATTTACAAATTCTGTACCATTGTCACTTCTTATTACCTTAATTTTCTTATTAAATTGGATATCAATCATATTAATGAAAGTAACAATGTTAAAATAAGTATCAGTTTTAGTCTTAAGTAAATAAACCCAAACTGCTCTAGAAAAGTTATCAACAATTGTTAAAAAATATTTGTACCCATCCCTACTAGGAAGCTTGTAGGGTCCCCAAAGATCAAGATGAACAAGATCACCTACATCTTTGGATTTGTGCTCACTGAGAGGAAAAGGCTCTCTAGTCTGCTTAGCCTTATGACAAATGTCACATGGTATAGCAGACTCATTTTCCAGATTTAATTTAGACTTAAGAACATGCAAAACAGGTTCTGCAGGATGTCCTAATCTACTATGCCAAGTATATTTAGACAAACAACAAGATATAGCATTAGGATTCACATCATTACCATACACAAAATTGTGATCAAAGAAGTATAAACCACCTTGTGTCGCACCCCCAAATAATGATGCGGAAGCGGGTCGGTTCGGGACGCGACTAATCAAATATCAAGCACACAAGGTATACAATGAACGACTCTATATGCGTCATTTACAAATACATTGATATTACAAAAGTCTTACATTGTTATAATATAGTTTACAAAAGCTCGTAAGCCAAATGATAGAGATTCTAGGGCATATCTAATTATACAAAATATAGAAATGCAAGGGAATCTCCTGATGTTTGTATGCGACTCGAGCTAATGGGCATCCTGAGTGAGCAGACCTAATGCTGCTGCGAACCTGAGAATACACGCTAAAATGGTCAGCTAAAAGCTGGTGAGCTCACAGGTTCAATGATCAAAAATAATGTATGAACTACAAGATTTAAGTATGATGATTTGTAATTAAGCAAATAAGTAAATGATAAAATATGTATATAACTGCCATGAGCACATAGTCTGAGCTTAACTGAGGTGTCAGGATCACAATTAAGTTCCTGAGCGAGGGTGCCTCTATGCGTGTGTCTAATCAACACACGTATGAACAAATGATAATGCGTCCGTTTGACCAGTTAGTGCTTGCTAACCCAGACGGGGATTGTCAGTCCCATATGGTACCATACACTAACATTCACGCTAAATCCATATTAACAGAACTATGCTTCAGAGGACTTAAAATGATTAGATGAAAACAACTCATGCAGTAGGTAGTGAAAATTTGATACTCGCGTTCACATGTAAAATAAATCATGGCATGTATTCCCACCCCTGGGTTAAAAATAGTAAAATAGAGGCTATGAGACTCACCTGAGTCTAATAAGATGCTATCAAGCACAAATGATGGTTTACAAGAGAAATGATGTCGTCTCCAACGACTGAAACCTGCTAGGCGTCCTAAACGTGCAAGGTTTTAATGATTAGATGTGGAAACCTGTTGGGCGTGTTAAACGCGCAAGGTTTTATATGATTAGAGGTCTCAACAGACCATCTATGCTAGTTGTTCTGTTAACTAGTTATGTCTAAATTGATTTGGTTAATGTTTATATTTGAGTTTGTGAAAAGGTATACGGCTCGTTGGTGACGGTTTGTAATAATAATTTCAAACTATTATTATTATATATGATTTGTTGTACTTATAAAAGTATATGTGTTTCATGTGTAAGTCGTATCGTATAAGTTTAGTTGTTACTCAAGTTCGTTATATCCGTTACATTTTATTTCATAAGTTACAAAATTTGGTACGGGTTCGAAAACTGAAATATGCCATT